>APFE030512700.1:180646-244032 GCA_000404065.3 Pinus taeda
ATGTTAAGGGTTTTTCATTGTTTCTCAACAATAAATAGGCCTTCGAGCCTCATTGTAACACAGTTCAGAGGCATGTAGCCATCACATCTCTTCTCAGAGATAAGCTACCATCACCCTATCTAGTTTATTTCCATTTCTGATTGTAAGCATGTTTCAGTATTTTCCGTTAATGAAATGAAGTATTATTTCCGCTGCATCTTTGTGTATATGGTTATCTCTGTAATTTGTTGTGTTCCTGTTTAAATCCGGATCAGGTGGCCCTGAACATTGCTCCCCTCAATGCACCTCACAAAGACTAGGACTGGTTGCCCTTGGCTGACAGATATTTTCAAATTAAAGACTTACCTGGTGACAAAAACCACCTCCAAGCATTTTGTGAAATTAGGAAAAATCACCACAGCAACTCTGATCTTTATGGAATATGGGAATCCAACCTACCCATGTACTACCTCCCCTCAGTCAATGTTTTCCCTGATGTTGTCTGCCTATGTTGTGCCAATTATGAACTTGCCCACAGAGCAGTTATGACTCCATCTGGAATTGTCCTCTTTTATATAACTCCTGATTCCATCAATGAGATGTTACACTTCAAACCCACTCAGCCTCTGGCTCCTCTTTCTATGGGATTCTTGCTTGAGCAGGGCCCTAAACTGCCCAATTTAGAGATAACACGTATTTCTCAAACGTTTATGAGACCAGATTGCCAGCCCAAATTCCCACCTCCCTTTGTGCATGTCTATTTAATGAAGCTGGAAGATTCATTATTGACATGATATCCTATGTCCTGGGATTCAAGACAAGTGAATATGTTGATGATACCACCTTAGTTTTATTGTCCATCTTTACTCCAGGACAACCCCCTGCTGTCAAATATGACTATGCTACTTTCATTGCTAATAACATCCATGACCAATTCATGATTCTAGACAGAGAAGGAGTCTTCAAATATACATCTTATATATATCACCTATTTCTGTATTATCAACCAAACAGTTTTCAGTTTCCCATCAGAAAGTTGAATTCCAAAGGAGAGAGGAGGTCTGTGATCTTTTGGACCTCAGCCTTCCACCATGTTTCTGGATCCCCTTATACCTACTGTGAATTCATTGACTTGTTTATACATCCGGTCTCCTCTCTACTGATGAGAACTCCTCCTCAAAGATTCTCTGGTGATATGTAGAAGATTTTAAAAGCTCTCCAAAAACTACAGAATAGGTGACTGGTACCTCTACAAGAATCACTCTGAAATTAGGATATATGGCTGTGAGCTGTGCCCCTATAAGCTGCCCAAGTATGTGGCTATGAGAGTGTTTGCAATGGAGTATTTCAGGCAACTTATCAATGTAGATCTGACTCACTTTTGCAGTGTAAAGAAAAAGGCCCAACTGAGAATAAGAAACCAGTTAGGCCCTTTTATCATTAACAAGAGGGAAGCATGGGAAGATACTGATAAGATATTTGGGGGAGAACTTAGATTGAAGACAAGTTTCTGGTGGGTACCATATGACCCAAATGGCTTTATCAGTGATAGAAAAGTAAAAAAAAGGATATCGACCTATAAGAATTCTAGGATCCTTGAAATAGAACAATTTGCTAATCAGGATGAGTTAGTAGAGGGTACATTAATACAAGAACTTACTCAGCAAGAAGTGATGGAACGAGCTACGGAAGATCTTGAAAAGATGCTTGACTTGGACTCTTTTAGACAGGTATCTTTTGAGCCGCCTCAGCAAACAGGAGTGGGGACATCCGTTGCTGGAACTTCTCAGCAGCCTACACAGGAAAGTGCTACAACAACTACAGGGACATCAAAGGGAAAAGGAGTGCTAGATACAGAGCAGCACATAATGACAGATCAGCCAACAACATAAAAAAAAATAGGGCCAAGGGAAAATTCCTCCTCTCCAAACCAAGGCACCAGAAATTCCTACACTACAGACTCCCCTAAATGAAGAAAAGGTAAAGAAAAGGGTTAGGGAAGAAGGTACACCCATGAGTGGACCAACAGAGCAACCAGGGGAAAAGGACAAAGGCTAAACCCGCTATCAGAAGATGAATTTATTGAGGAAACCACAGGTAGTCTGAGAGGGGAAAAGATAATTAGCCAAGACACATCCTCGGTGATAGAAACATCCACCAGCTCTCATAGGTAGGACCGGGAAAGGCAACATAGTGTGGAAGTCTCATCCTCTAATCCACAAAGCAAGCAGGGCTCTGATATCAAAAAGACATTTACAGGGATAAAGGCCTAGAATGACCCACTGAGGCTACAACTTTATAATCAGTTTCTCAAGATGGCCCCCACCAACCAACAAAGGCTAATGTCTGCATATGACATTAAAGAAGGTAAAATGATATTGAGCCACTTTAAGCCTAAAGTGCAACATCCATAGTGAGCAGTTGACTTCATCAGGACAAATTTGGAGGTCCTTGCCAAAGACATTCATCCAATGGACCAGATTGAGTTGCATAAGAAAACTGGAGAGATGGTCTACTCCACATTGGCAGATAAGGCTATGTTGGCTCATTAATTGCAAAACGTATTAAACAACACCTCTGCTCAACTAGATTTGGAGAAGGCATCTTCTTCAGCCAAGGACAACACGATAAAGTCCTTGGAAGATATTATCATCGAGCTGGGACATGATCCCAAGGATGCCAAAGGAATAAAAGCATTGGTGAAGAAGAAGGAAGAGGACATTGCTACCCTCAGGAAATAATTGAAGCTGCCTAATACTATGCATCCACAAACTACAGAGGTTGTACAAAAAAAGTCAGAGGAGGATATGATGGACTTGCTTATGAGAATGAATGAAAGATTAAGTAAGACAGAGCAGGCATTGGAGAAAGCACTACAAGAGAAGTAGGGAAAGTCGACCTCCCAGCCACTTGAAGTAGCTCCAATAGTTATAACTGTCCATCATATAGTTATAATAGCAGTACCTCCCGCTGTCTCGACATCAATAGCAGAAATCACCACAGGTACATCAGCAACAACAACACTACCATGAACACATAAGAGTTAATAAAAGCCATGGAGGAATTAAAACTCCAAGTATTAGAATTGAAAGAAGTGAAAGAGAAATTAGCAAGATTAGAAGTGAGTTATGATAAATCCAAGATGACTGTGGCAGAAAAGACAAGAGAGGTTAAAGCATTAGAGAACAAGGTGAAAGCATTAAAAAGGACCTCTCTTTAGATAAGCCTCTGGGAGAAATCAAAGGAATTTTGTGGGCTAACATCAATCAATCCATTAGTAATGTGTGGAGATCTATTTAGGTTATATATGAGCAGATTGACTTGATAGTAGCAGCCCAAGTAGAAATTCAAAAGGCCAGAACTTTATTGGGACATATGCCCAAACAGGCCAACAGGCTAATACATTTTTTGAACAAAAAAACAAGTAAAGAACTAGCAACACTAGAAATCAGAGACAGGACGGGCACCATTCTAATAGTCAAAAGAGTTCTGACCATCAAAACCCTGATGCAAAATTTGGAGAGGAGGTGCCAGGACATGCAAGTGGAGATAAATTCTTTTATAGAAAGATTTGCAGTTTTTCATGAAAAGGGCTTGCCAAGTCCGTTGGGGAGTAATGAATTCCTGATGAGACAAGTTGAGTACACACACAAGTTGAATAAACATGCTACTGATCAAGTAAATGCATCATCAAGTACTTCAGGAGAGAAGGCCCTTCCATCTGGCCAAACCCTCTACAACAACTTGGAAAATCTATTTTATATTGAGCTTGAAGTGAAACATCTATTTGTTGTCCAGCCTAATTTCTTTAGGTACACAGATGCTGATGAGACTTTAAGAAAGCTGCAAAGACATAAGTTACCAGAAGAGAAATGGTGGCAAAGCATGTTGGAAATTCTATAGACATATTTCTGGTATCTTTTATATCCTTGGCAAATCGAATGTTTTGGTACCATGTGACATAAAATGGAGAATAAGAATATATGAGAGTAATGTGGGGCGACAATGTATAAAATCAGAATTAAATACACCTGAGAAAGCTGGGGAAACAAAGCGGAGTATCAGTGGAAAATAGCTACCAGCCGACTCACCGAAGCCTAAAGTCAGCATATCTCACCAACTGAGCAACCATCACAACATCATTTACTTCTTCATTTATTTCTCCCTATTTTCAAGATCATTTATTTCTCTTTCTAAGTAGTTAGAATGAGTTATTGCTAGATATTATATCTTTGAGATATTTTGTAACATTTTTGTATAAATACCTCCCCAAGCGAAGTATTTGGTGTTGGTGATGCATTTCTTAGACTGCGTTGTAACTCTGAAAATCTTCTGAATACAAAAGCTGTTGGAATCCATTATTGCTGAACTCTCTGAATTTGGAATTGATAGCAGAGGACTTGCTGCAGAATTCTTGAATCAACTTATGGACCAATAAGTCTCTTCTAACTTGTGTCTTACAGTTTCTATCTTTACTATATCATATATGTTTCACGACCTAAATAGTAGAGAAAAAGAATAACTCAGAATTTGCTTGTTTGCAATTTGTGTTCAGTCTCTGTTATTATTAATGTTTTCTTTAGAATTAGAATAAACAGGAATTCTTAATTACTCCTGTTTCCCCTGGTTCTCTCATCTTGAATATTAGGTAAGGAATTCTTAACTGCTCCTTAGCAGTAATAATCCATTTTCCCTCTGTCAACATGATGAAGGATTCTTAATTTCCCTTCACTCACTGACTCCATTTGATTTGATTCCAGCCTATAAATTGTTCCATGATTGATTACCTTGCTCTATAATACCATCCTCTGCTAAAGAAATCATATCCAGCAATTCATTCTCATAGACTCCATTAGCCCAATGGAATGAAATTCTCGGACTTACACCCCGGTTCTATTAAATATCACCATCCAAACTCAAAGAAAAACCTTTGTACTTCATAACTAGCCTAATATACCTAAAAAAAAAAACTAAATTATAAAGAGAGAGCCCTCTCTGGATGCAAGTTGGCTAGAACTTGTATCTAAAAGATTGGTCTGTGGTTACCTCAGCCGTATTCCCTTTTCTTACAACTTTTGGGGAACAACCTGAGTGATAACATCATTGGCGACTCCACTGGGGACCTGAATAATTGTTTCAGTCCCTTGTTTTAATAGATCTTCAGGAAGGTTCAAAACTCCCATATTTTAAACTTCCTGGAAAGATTCTGCCAAAAGTTTCATTCTTCAAATATCTCAAGAAAAACCAAAAATATGAATACAAGCTTGGCTTCAGAAAGGATCGATTACACTAGATGAAATCCTGATCCAAACCCACCACCTGTGTTTGAAAATCCTAATTTGATTCCAAAGCTTCTTAGAGGATAAGAAAGCCCAGAAAATACTCCTATTTCTCGGCCTTTGTCTAGAACAAAGTCTTGTCCTGTAAGTTCAGTTCACCTTGAGGACGAGCATGCTAATAACCATCTTGAAAATCCCTCATTTGAGACCTTTTCTAAATCTGGATTCACCCATATAGCTCAAGATCCGACATTCAATAAAAATTTATAGCTAGGAGTTGTTACTCCCCATCTTGACAGACATTTGCTGAACCTCATTCAAGTTGAGCTTACCTCTAAGAAAGCACCAAATTTTCCTATGATTACTACCCTTTGCCTAAATTCATTATCGACACCTTACTTCTCCCAACCTCAGGTCACCCCTTCTACTCTTCTGTCCACTGTTCATATTCCTGTTGTTGTCCCAACTGCACTAGTAGTTACGCTTATCTCTGCAAATATGGAAAATCGATATGCTCCCCTACAATCACATGCAAATTCAGGGGCTATGCCTCATGATTATCAAAGAAAAATCACTTATTTTGATGGTACTAGAACTTACATAGCTCAACAACACACCAAGAAATTGATGGATTATTTTGAGAACTATGAGATTGATGATGATGATGTAAGAATGAAAATCTTTGTCCAAAGCTTAACTGGAGATGTTAAAACCTAGTTTATAGCACTCCCTACAAACACTATCCATGATCCAGAGGCTCTTTATTAGACCTTCTTAAATAGATGGGAAAAGAAAAAAGATCCCCTACACATTTTATCAGAATATGAAAACTTAAAGAGAGGTCCACAAGAAAATGTGCAAGACTACTGCACCAGATTTAATAATGTATACAATGCTATTCCTCAGAATCTTATACCTCCACCAGACTTGGCCTTGATCAAATTCCCTGATGTATTTGATTCTGATATGGCATATCAACTTAGAAAGAGCTCCTAGAAGCCTAGAAGAAATGCAAAGTATAGCTGTTAGTGTCGAGGCCAATCTGATCTCTAAACGAGCTAGAACTAGGACTGAAAGGAGAGTACCTTTAAAGGAAGAACCCTTTGCTTTTGAACATAAACTAGATTCTATCATCAAAGGAATGGATAGATTTGGGGATAGGGTAGAAACAATTGAAAGAAAACCATCTTGGGATGGTCAACCAAGTAATGCTGGAAGAAATCCAAACTTCAGAAAAAACCAAAACCCTAACATTGCAAAGTCTAGGCCTGACCAAAACATTAGGCCCCCATTTCAAGAAAACTATGCTGAAGCTTCAACTTCTAGTGAGCCCACATAAGACACTCAAATTAACTTAATGGGTCTCAATAGTGAACAAAAAATTTTCCTAACCCAAGAAGACCAAGAGGCCCACACTCTCAGTCAGTTCCAAATTCAATCAGGGGAATCATTTGATTTTAGGGAGGGATTTGACATAGCCATCTATGAAGTTCACAAACAATATAATCTGAGAAGTAGGAGAATAGATGTCCCTGATGACAATAAATAGAAAGAAGCCAAGCAGCCTGCCAAAGCTAAAATCAAGAACCCTCCTATACAAAATCTTCCTAAATCAATTACTAATCTAAACAATCCCATAGTTGAAGATGTTTCAGATAATCAACAACCAAATAAACATTCTTCAACTTCCCTTCCTTCCCAAGAAATTGTGGGAAAACCTGCAGAAATTGACATAGAAAGAACTTCAGCTCATGACAACATTCCTGTAAAAGAGATAGACACAGAAAATGCAGCAGAAAAAGAAAACTTTGCTGCCCGAAATACAAAAATTCAAATTGAAAAACCCTTCAACCTTGAGACTGAAATAGGCAAGTTAAAGATAGCCATTCCACTGTCAGAACTGGCTAAGCATCATGTCTATAGAGAAAAAATCAACAGATCACTTCAAATTTCAGAAAACACAGATGCAGTAAATGTCCTTGATGATCAAATTGAATTAATTTTTGGCCCTGAAGTAAACAGAAAATAGGTAGATGGAGGGGTTTCTCCTTTCTATGTAAGTCTAAACATTCATGATAAGATACTCCACAATGCAATGTTTGATTCTGGTGCTTCTCATAATTTAATGTCCAAATCTGTAATGGAAAAGTTGGACCTAGATATTACCAGGCCATAAAAAGACTTGTTCTCTTTTGATTCGAGCCAGGTTAGATGTATGGGAATAATGAAAGACTTATGTGTATCATTAGTCCAATACCCCGCCAAAACAATTTTAATGGATGTGGCGGTAGTTGATATTCCACCCAAATATGGAATGCTGTTGTCTAGGTCGTGGGGAGCAAAACTGCAAGGATCCTTACAGTTAGACATGTCTTATGCAACTATTTCAGTGTTTGAGCAACCAAAGAAGTTATATAGAGAGACTTTGATGAAATATGTAGTGAGCAGTCAGGAGAAACACCAGAATTTTCCCATCTATTCCATCCATTCTGATATGGACTCCTTCATCCTATACAATGATGAAACAAATCCCCCAACTGATGTCAAGACTTTGGGTTTAGAGCAGAAAGAATTTATAAATGGAAAATCTACTGTTCAAATGCAAGAAATTTCTGTGAACAATAGTATATTAGACACACAAGGGAAACTGCATGAAACTGAAAATTCAAATCTCCCTACTAAGAAAATTTCTAAGACTCCTGATACTGGCTATAATCAAGAAATCCTATGGTATTTGGAGTTTGATGGATCAGTAAATAAACTAGGAGCAGGAGCAGGGATTTGGATACACAATATGGAAAATGATCATGCTGAAGGACATGCATACAGGTTGAATTTTAGATGCACTAATAACATGGCTGAATATGAAGCCCTCTTGCTAAGACTTAAATTGATCAAAAGCTTAGGGGTAGCTAGGGTATCAATTTTGGGAGACTCTGATTTAGTTATTCAACAAATGAAAGGAAAATTCCTCACAAATGATCTCATATTGAGATCTTATAGAGGGGAAACAATTGAAATACTCAATACTTTTCTAAAAACATAGCTTGCCAAAATTCCAAAGAAACACAATGTGCATGCTCACAGTTTGGCAACATTTGCCAGCACTTGTAAACTGCCATTTGAGCCTAATCATCATTTCACAACAGAGATTAAACACAGGACAACTGTACCTGACAATGTAAAAAATTGGCAAGTGTTTGAAAACGATATTCAAATTAACAATTTCTTAACCTGAAAATAAGAATTTCTAGCACTAATATAGACACAGGAACTGTTTGTGAAGTTTACCAAATAGACAAAATTGAAACACACATCTCAGCTTAAACAACAACTCATTACATCCAACAAAATTTACCAGCAAAGAGTTGCAAGAGCTTAAAGAAATAGACTTTGATGAAACTGTTGGAGGAGAATTTGAAGTTATTGAGTTAAAGGACAATTATTTACCCACAGGATTAACTCCTCTAGAAGACATTTTGATTCAAATGACATTTTAAGGAAGCCGAAAATACAGCCTCTAAATGTAGAGATTGAGTACTGTAACATAGGAATTGAACAAAGTCCTAAAATGATAAAACTGTCCAAAATTTTGCCTCCTGACCAGAAGCTTAAATATGTTGAACTCTTCAAGGAATTTCAGGACATTTTTGCATGGAGTTATGAAGATCTCAAATCTTATGATACTTTTGTGATTCAACATACAATACCCCTCAAAGAAAATCAAAAACCTTTCATGCAAAAACTCAAAAGGGTCAACCCTTTACTCCTCCCTCTAATTGAAAAATAAGTCAAAAGAATGTATGAAGCTGGCATAATTGCACCCATTAGATTTTCAGAATGGGTCTCTAATTTAGTGCCAACCAGGAAGAAAACAGGAGAAATTAGACTCTATGTTGATTTGAGGAATTTAAACAAAGTTTCTTTAAAAGACCACTACCCCTTACCTAAGATGGACCACATTTTACAAAGGGTAGTAGGTGCCTCTAGAATTTCACTTTTGGATGGGTTTTCAGGCTTCAACCAGATTCTAGTTCACCCTGATGATCAAGAAAAAACTGCCTTCACAACACCGTGGGGAAGTTTCAAATATGTGAAAATGCCATTCAGACTCAAGAATGCACGGGCAACCTTCCAACGTGCAATGGACATAGCTTTTGCTAAAGAAATTCATGATTTCCTGGTTGTATATCTAGATGATCTCACTGCGTTTTCCAAATCAGATCAGTGACACCTAGATCATCTGAGGCACGTGTTTTTAATCAATAGAAAATATGGTATATCACTAAATCCAAAGAAGTCATTATTTGGCCTAGAAGAGGGTAAACTGCTGGGCCACATCATCTCCAAAGAAGGCATTAGAATTGATCCAAATAGAATGCAAGCTATTCTGCAAGTCCCTCACCCTAGAAATATCAAGGAACTTCAATCTTTCCTAGGTAAAATCAGCTTTTTAAGAAGATTCATTCCTAATCTGGTTCAATTAATCAAACTGCTGAACAACATGTTAAAGAAGAACTCCAAGGTCAAATGGACAATAGAAGCCAAACAAGCATATGAAGAAATCAAAATGGCTTTGACTAGAACACCAATCCTTACAAGCCCAAAATTTGACAAAGACTTCATGATCTTTTCATTTGCATCAGAACATACTATTGCTGCTTTCTTGCTACAGAAAGATGATCAAGGATGTGAAAACCCATAGCCTTCTTTAGCAAAGCACTGAGGGATGCACCTTTAAAATACCAAATCATGGAAAAACAGACTTATGCACTTGCAAAAGCTATTAAGGACTTTAGAGTTTATATTTTATACCCTCATGTAATAGATTATGTACCAAATACTGTTGTCAAATATATCCTAACTCAGGAAGGAATTGAAGGCAAACGTGGCAGGATAGCTAACATTTTGGAATATGACATTGAAATTAAACCAACAAAGCTAATAATAGGACAAATATTAGCAAAACTTATGATTGAAACTAATTTTCAAGCCCTTGATATTAATGAACTGGATAATGAACAAGAGATGGCGACTCCATAAATCAATCAAGCCTTTTTACAATCACCTTGGTATGTTGATATAATTTATGTATTGCTAAACTTGCAGGCTCCTCCAGGGTTATCCAGAACTAAGAAAAGATTTCTGAAAATGAAAGCTTCAAAATTTTGTATTTTAGATGATGCCTTATTTTGGAAATATCATGAGGGCATTTTACTGAATTTTTTAACAAAGGATGAAACTAACAAAGTGCTGAAATAATTTCATGCAGGGGACTGTGGTGGACATTGTACTGGAAATAAACTACCAATAAAATCCTAAGGGCTAGATTTTATTGGCCCAACTTGTTTGCCGATTTAAATAAATTTGTAACTTCTTGCCATAAATGCCAAATCTTTGAAGGCAAGAAGAAGCTTCTACCTCTACCCCTCAAGCCAGTTTCCACTGAAAGATCGTTTCAACAATGGGGTTTAGACTTCATTGGTGAAATCCATCCTCCCTCATCTGGCCAACACAAATGGATCCTGACTACCATAGACTATTTCACCAAGTGGATAGAAGCCATCCCTTGTAGACAAGCCAATGATTCAGTGATCATGCAATTCTTAGAAACCAACATCTTGTCTAGATTTGGCTGTCCTTAACAGATTATAACCGACAATGCTGCTACTTTCAAATCTAAAAGAATGATCAATTTTTGTCATAAGTACTACATTAGCTTAGGCCACTCCACAACCTATTACCCTCAAGGTAATGGTTTAGCTGAGTCATCAAATAAAAGCCCAATCAATATCATTAAGAAAGTATTAGAAGAAAACAAGAAAAACTAGCATAAGAAGCTTGTCAATGCACTATGGGCAGACAGATTGACTACAAAGAGATCCATTGGAACAAGTCCCTATGAATTGGTTTATGGCATGGAAGCTGTATTCCCTTCTTCTTTGGGAGTCCATGTGATGAAGTTGCTACAAGAAGTGTAGGCAGAATCCAATGATATTCAAAGAAGAATAAATCAGACTATTCATTTACAACAGACTAGAAAAGAGGTATATCAGAGATCTCAGGTGCTACAAGAAAATCTCAAGAAGATATTTGATAAGAGGACTAAGGCAGAGGATTTCTATATTGGAGACAAGGTTTTGAAATGGGACTCTAGGAGAGAAGATAAAGGAAAACATGGGAAGTTTGACTTCCTATGGAGGGGACCTTTTAGCATCCAAGCTGTATAAGGAAACAATACTTACTTTTTAAAGAGCCTGGATGGTACAGAAGCAAAAGATGGAATAGTTAATGGTCGGATGTTGAAGCATTATTTTGATCTAGTTTGCTGATATATCAGGACTCTAACTTGTACATAAGGATGTTTAGTTTCTGCAGTTTATTATAGCAATAAGAATGGGAAGGAATGTGTAGAAATTTTTTAAGGAGCAGTCAAGGAACTTTACCACCTTTTTGTGTTACCTTTTGGTTAGTTTACCAGAAATTATAGAAGACTTGGGAGCTGAAAATATGAGAACAAAAATTCAGATAAATTATCCAAAACAGAGGTGTAATTGTTTGGATCAGCTCATGAGAGATGTGTATGTGTTACATGGTCCTCTGTGCAATTTGTTCACTTACAATAAAGGAAAATTTTAGAATGCAGCAAGAATTGTGAATAAGGAAATATGACCTACTGTTCTTGACTTTCCACCAAGGAAAGCAATCCCCAAGTGGAGCCACTATTAGGTTCCTATCCCAATAGGTGTCATTTTTCATGATTGACATTGAAGAGCTCTAATATGTTCATACCTTTGGCTGGTTGCAAAAGCTTTCCATATTCCCAATAAATAAAAAAAGTTAAAAAATGTAAAGAGGGTATGCCCTAAAAGAAAAATCAAAGGGCAAGAAGAATGAAATGGTCAAGAAAATGAAAGAAATGAACCCCAAAAAAAGGACTATGAAAGTGTGCAAGTCCAAAATGCCACTACTGTCCTATTTTTGCAAAGATCTGATGGTGTGCAGCTTGTTCATTTATGCTACCATGGATGGATGGCCAAACAGTTTAATCTTGGCCAGTTTGTGTTTGAATTTACTTGTCTTAGAGATAGAGAAATAATACCTGTCCAAACTGTTCAATCTTGGCACGTAAATAGATAGGTAGAGAAGCAAAGGAGCTCAACAGTTAAAGTTGAGTCGTTGGATGTTATAAGGGTAGATTTAGATAGGATTGCAATTAAAAGAAAAGAAGATTGAAAGGGCCTGCTAGTCCAAGTGCACCCATAGAAAAAGAAGAAAAAATGTTAGGTACAGTAGGCTGGGTAGGCAGTTTTGGTGTTGCAGAGGCATGGTTATGGTTAATTTTGTTTCTAGTAGATGTTCATCTGATATAATAAGTACCATGGTAGTTGTTTGGTTACAAGTCAATTGAGGCATGACTAACTTCCCTTTACACTTCTCCCAAAATCACTTACTAACCTCCCCCCAAGGATATTGAGATCTGCTCAATACTCCTAAAATCACTCCATTTCATGAAAAGGCCTGTGTAAAATAACATTCTTGCTTTAGGCAAAGAAGCCACATTTCTTGTGCAAAATCCTTCTTTTCTCTTTTTGCCTAAGTTTGAAACATTACAACTTAGCACTTTGCACTCATTTCTACATATTAACTTTAACACTATTATATAATTCCCTATCCTAATGCCCCTTTTCCCATATTATATTTATAATAAAACCCCACTTATAAATATTTCATGTCCCCGGTTATATAACCATATTCACTATGTTTAGGGATTAATGGATCCATTTGGGATTTATTAATAACCTGTCGCACGCCACCCAAGGGATTAATTAACCTTTGGTTAACTAATAACCTAAATTAAAAACCCCGCACACCAATCACATCGTGCCCGAAAACATTAAAAACTTTCATTTAATTGATGGGGCCCGCGTGCCACACCTCCGCCATCTTTAACAAGCACCAACCGTCCAATCGGCGCTCTCCCATCGGACAAGCCATAGTAATATCGTGACGCCCTTCGCCGCTATACTTTATCACCCAGGGAACCATGGTATTGCCACCCGTACGTTGGACGCATGGCGTCCTCCCTCCCTGCTCGTGACCCTCCGCCCGAAACCACTTGAGCCCAAAAGCGTTTCGGGCCTATACTGCTTACTTCTCTCCCACTGACCCCACCTGCTGACATCATTGCCACGTCACCTCCACGTCATCCTTCTGTACCCTCCACTACACAACAAACTATCCCGTCATGCTGACGTCATCCGACCAAAAAGCGCCAAAACCCTGCGAAAGCCAAACTTTTGTTAAAAAGGCATGAAAGTGTCATTTTCGGCAACTTCCATTCATTCTTTCTGTGAACTGTTTGCATGTGAACTACGTCCAACTGATTACTCAAAGTGTACCAGTCTGCCACCCGGCCAAACAAGTTCCAGTGTCGTGTCCTGCATCACATCCTGCAACCAGCAATTACATCGTTAGCTTCTAAAAATAGGTATTTACCCAGTTTCCTCCAGAACCTGTATTTTCATTTTTCCTTTACAAATTGTACCCATACAGCCAAAATTCAAGTATATTCAGTCTATAAGCTCTCGAACAAACACACCCAAAACTCTTGTTTTACATACTTTTGCTACGAAAACCCGAAATCCCTGTTTAAAAATACAAAAAACCAGTAATGCAAGCTCCGGTGGCCCTGAACATTGCTCCCTTCAATGCACCTCATAAAGACCAGGACTGGTTTCCCTTGGCTGACAGATATTTTCAAATTAAAGACTTAACTGGTGACAAAAACCACCTCCAGGCATTTTGTGAAATTAGGAACAGTCACCACAGCAATTCTGATCTCTATGGAATATGGGAATCCAACCTGCCCATGTACTACCTCCCCTCAGTCAATGTTTTCCCTGATGTTGTCTGCCTATGTTGTGCCAATTATGAACCTGCCCACAGAGCAGTTATGACTCCATCTGGAACTGTCCTCTTTTATATAACTCCCGAGTCCATCAATGAGATGTTACACTTCAAACCCACTCAGCCTCCGGCTCGTCTTTCTATGGGATTCTTGCTTGAGCAGGGCCCTAAACTACCCAATTCAGAGATAACCCATATTTCTCAAACATTTGTGAGACCAGATTGCCAGCCCAAATTCCCACCTCCCTTTGTGCATGTCTAGTTCAATGAAGCTGGAAGATTCATTATTGACATGATATCCTATGTCCTGGGATTCATGACAAGTGAATATGTTGATGAGGCCACCTTAGTTTTATTGTCCATGTTTACTCCAGGACAACCCCCTACTGTCAAATATGACTATGCTACTTTCATTACTAACAAGATCCATGACCAATTCATGAGTCTAGACAAAGAAGGAGTCTTCAAATATACATCTTATATATATCATCTGTTTCTGTATTATCAACTAGACAGTTTTCAGTTTCCCATCAGAAAGTTGAATTCCAAAGGAGAGAGGAGGTCTGTGATCTTTTGGACCTCAGCCTTCCACCATGTTTCTGGATCCCCTTATACTTACTATGAATTCATTGACTTGTTTATACATTCGGTCTCCTCTCTATTGATGAGAACTCCTCCTCCTAGATTCTTTGGTGATATGCAGAAGATTTTAAAGCTCTCCAAAAACTACAGAATAGGTGATTGGTATCACTCTGAAATCAGGATATATGGCTGTGAGATGTGCCCCTATAAGCTGCCCAAGTATGTGCCTATGAGGCTGTCTGGACTGGAGTATTTCAAGAAACTTATCAATGCAGATATGACTCACTTTTGCAGTGCAAAGAAAAAGGCCCAGCTGAGAATAAGAAACCAGTTAGGACCTTTTATCATTAACAAGAGGGAAGCATGGGAAGATGCTGATAAGATATTGGGGGAAGAACTTAGATTGAAGACAAGTTTCTGGTGGGTACCATATGACCCAAATGGCTTTATCAGTGACAAAAAAGTAAAAAATAGGTTATCAGCCTATAAGCATTCTAGGATCCCTGAAATAGAGCGATTTGCTAATCAGGATGAGTGGGTAGAGGGTACATTAATAGAAGAACTTACTCATCAAGAAGTGATGAAAAAAGCTATGAAAGATCTTGAGAAGATGCTTGACTTGGACTCTTTTGGAAAGGTATCTTTCAAGCTGCCTCAGCAAATAGGAGTGGGCACATCCGCTGCTGGAACTTCTCAGGAGCCTACACAGGAAAGTGCTACACCAACTACAGGGAAATCAAAGGGAAAAGGAGTGCTAGATACAGAGTAGCACATAATGACAAATCAGCCAATAACATCAAAGGAACAGGGCCAAGGGAAAATTCCGCCTGTCCAAACCAAGGCACCAGAAATTTTTGCACTACAGACTCCTCTAAATGAGGAAAAGGGCAAGAAAAGGGACAGGGAAGAAGGTACACCCATGAGTGGACCAGTAGAGCAACCAAGGGGAAAACGACAAAGGCTAAACTTGCTTTCAGAAGATGAATTTATTGAGGAAACCACAGGCAATCTGAGAGGGGAAAAGATATTTAGCTAGGACACATCTCCAGCGATAGAAACATCCACCAGCTTTCATAGGCAAGACCTGGAAAGGAAACATAGTGTGGAAGTCTCATCCTCTAGGCCACAAAGCAAGCAGGGCCCTGATATCAAAAAGACATTTACAGAGATAAAGACTCGGAATGACCCACTAAGGCTACAACTCTATAATCAGTTTCTTAAGATGGCCCCCACCAACTAGCAAAGTCTAATGTCTACATATGACATTAAAGAAGGTAAAATGATCTTGAGACACTCTAAGTCTAAAGTGCAATAGCCACAATCAACAACTGACTTCATCAGGACAAATCTGGAGGTCCTTGCCAAAGACATTCATCCAATGGACCAGATTGAGTTGCATAAGCAAACTGGAGAGATGGTCTACTCCACATTGGAAAATAAGGTTATGTTGGCTCATAAATTGCAAAAATCATTAAACAACACCTCTGTTCAACTAGATTTGGAGAAGGCATCTTCTTCAGCCAAGGACAACAGGATAAAGTCCTTGGAAGATATTATCATCGAGTTGGGACATGATCCCAAGGATGCCAAAGGAATAAAAGCATTGATGAAGAAGAAGGAAGAGGACATTGCTGCCCTTAGGAAACAACTGAAGCCACCTAATACTATTTATCCACAAACTATAGAGGTTGTACAACAAAATTCAGAGGAGGACATGATAGACCTGCTTATGAGAATGAATGAAAGATTAAGTGAGACAGAGTAGGAATTGGAGAAAGTACTACAAGAGAAGTAGGGAGAGTCGACCTCCTAGCCACCTGAAGTAGCTCCAACATTCACAATTGTCCCTCCTGTAGTTATAATAGCAGTACCTCCCACTGTCCGGGCATCAACAACAAAAATCACCACAGGTACATCAGCAACAGCAGTAGGCAGTAGCACTACCATGACCACAGAAGAGTTAATAAAAGCCATGGAGGAATTAAAACTCCAAGTATCAGAATTGAAAGAAGCCAAAGAGAAATTGGCAAAATTAGAAGTAAGTTATGATAAATCCAAGATGACTGTGGCATAAAAGACAAGAGAGGTTAAAGCATTAGAGAACAAGGTGAAAGCATTGGAAAAGGACCTCTCTTTAGATAAGCCTCTGGGAGAAATCAAAGGCATTTTGTGGGCTAACGTCAATCAATCCATTAGTAATGTGTGGAGATCTATTCAGGTTATATATGATCAGATTGAATTGATAGAAGTAGCCCAAGTAGAAATTCAAAAGGCCAGAACTTTATTGGGACATATGCCCGAACAGGCCAACAGGCTAATACATTTTTTGAGCAACAAAACTAGTGAAGAACTAGTAGCATTGGACATCAGAGATAGGACATGCACCATTCTAACAATCAAAAGAGTTCTAACCATGAAAACCTTGATGAAAAATTTGGAGAGGAGGTGCCAAGACATGCAAGTGGAGATAAATTCTTTTATAGAAAGATTTTCAGTTTTGCATGAAAAGGGCTTGCCAAGTCTATTGGGGAGTAATGAACGCTTGATGAGACAAGTTGAGTACACACACAAGTTGAATAAACATGTTGCTGATCAAGTAAATGCATCATCAAGTACTTCAAGAGAGAAGGCCCTTCCATCTGGCCAATCTATTTTATATTGAGCATGAAGTGAAACATCTATTTACAGTCCAGCCTAATTTCTTCAGGTACACAGACGCTGATGAGACTTTAAGAAAGTTGCAAAGAAATAAGTTACCAGAAGAGCAGTGGTGGCAAAGCATGTTGGAAATTCTATAGACATATTTCTGGTATCTTTTATATCCTTGGCAAATTGAAAGTTTTAGTACCATGTGCCATAAAGCAGAGAATACGAATGGATGAGAGTCATGCAGGGCAACAATGTATCAAATCAGAATTAAATACACCCGAGAAAGCCGGGGCAGCAGCACAGAGTATTAGTGGAAAACAACTGCCAGCGGACTCATTGAAGCCTAAAGTGAGCATATCTCACCAACTGAGAAATGAGCACAACAACATTTACTTATTCATTTATTTCTCCCTGTTTTCAAGATAATTTATTTCTCCTTATAAGTAGGTAGAATGAGTTATTGCTAGATATTATCTCTTTGAGATATTTTGTAACATTTTTGTATGAATACCTCCCCAAGCGAAGTATTCAGCATTGGTGATGCATTTCTTAGACTGCGCTATAACTATGAAAATCTTCTGAATACAGAATCTGTTGGAATCCATTGTTGCTGGACTCTCTGAATGTGGAATTGATAGTAGAGGACTTGTTGCAGAATTCTTGAATCAACTTATAGACCAATAAGTCTCTTGTAACTTGTGTCTTACAGTTTTTGTGTTTACTATATCATATATGTTTCACGAACTAAATAGTAGAGAAAAAGAATAACTCAGAATTTGCTTGTTTGCACTCTGTGTTTAGTCTCTGTTATTATTAATGTTTTCTTCAGAATTAGCATAAACAGGAATTCTTAATTGCTCTTGTTTCCCCTGGTTCTCTCATATTGAATATTAGCTAAGGAATTCTTAATTGTTCCTTAGCAGTAATCATCCATTTTCCCTCTGTCAACATGATGAAGGATTCTTAATTTCCCTTCACTCACTGACTCCATTCCATCTGATTCTAGCCTATAAATTGTTCCATGATTGATTACCTTGCTCTGTAATACCATCCTCTGCTAAAGAAATCATATCCAGCAGTTCATCCTCATAGACTCCATTAGCCCAATGGATTGAACTTCTCAGACTTACACCCTGGTTCTATTAAATATCCCATCCAAACTCAAACAAAAACCTGTGTACTTCATAACTAGCCTAATATATCTTAAAAACAAAGCTAAATTATAAAGAGAGAGCCCTCTCTGGATGCAAGTTGGCTAGAACTTGTATCTAAAAGATTGGTCTGTGGTTGCCTCGGCCGTATTCCCTTTTCTTACAACTTTTGGGGAACAACCTGAGTGATAACACCAGACTCCACACTTTTTGTTCATGAGGATCAAGTTTTTGACAAAGTTGGTGTTGAGCAGTCAACCTGTGCTATCATTTATGACTAGTATGTGTGGGAATATGAAGAAGAACCTGCAGTGAAGGATAAACTCCTTTTTTCCCAAACTCATCCACTTTTTCCTGACATCTTTGGTGATTCTGCCATTTTTAATTTTCCATGTGAGAATTCATTCGTGGATGCATCTACTTCCAATAATTCATAGAAAATGCCAGATGTTTGTCTATCATTGCATAGCGGAGACGCAATTGTGCTTGAAAATCCACTCAATATTTTATTTGTCATTTCTGGAAATGCATAGGGTGAACATTCTTGCTTCTAATCAACCACTCTATATGATTCATTATATCACGAGGATGCTAATGAATTTTTTGAATTTTTTGACTGTGGCTGTCGTGATCTCTTTACTCCTTCATTTGATCATGATGATGATTCATTCACTATTGATATCTCTAATCCACACACCTTTGATGATATATCTGTTGATGAAGTGGAAACCCCACAAGATGTTGAGGCATTTTAGCCTGAGATGATGGTTATGTCAGGCCCTCGTTGTCTTGAGGTTGATTCCACTTCAATTTAGAAATTTGATGAAACACCCAAGGCTCCTCATCACTCTCTTGTTTACATTGAAGATTAATCTAGTTCACATAATTAAGATCCTCCACCTAAAGAATCACATGATCCCATCTCTCATGCATTGGAGGAATCATACACAATGAGCACTCTTGCTAAATGCAAGTTGTCTTTCTTCCCATGTTTGCTCGTTTGTCACAGTCAAAAGAGTGTGCATGTCTATCGTCTGTGCACAGTGTGATGCATAACCATGATACATCCGCATAATGTTTATCATGCATTTTTATTATTTCATTTTCTATGGACATTTTAAAACTCAAAGCGTGTTGGTCTTCACTATTATATTCTAGTTTACATGTTTACCTTTCTTGTAAACCATTCCTTCACCAACATGGGTCAACCAATGTGCCAATGGCTACATTGGAAATATCACTTTACGTGAAGAGGCCCATGCATTGTTTAGTTTAGGAGTACGAGTAGTGTTTTCTTTCTTCTTTTGATTTGTTTGCATGCTTGCTTTGTTTACTTTGTTTGCGTTGCTTGTTTGCTTGCTTTTCTCTCTTTCTTTACTTTTATTCACTTTTGATCTTTGCTTTCTTGTTTTTTAACTTGTTTTTCACCCATAGGTTTAGTTCGCATGAAACCATGTGTAGCTCTCAAGATAAGCAAGGTAAAGTACAAGAGGAATTGTACAGGTATCAACACTTAGTTATATGTTGTCCTCTCTCTTTACGAAGAGCTTGTTGTTTTCATTCCATGATACCCTGATGGAAAATACTTTTTGTTCATAGTGAGTCTTAGTGAAAACACAATGCTTGCACTTTAACTAGTACCGCCTACTCTAATTGATTCTTTTTTATTAACCCTTTTCACTTGATCCAGATTTAAACAAGAACACAACAAATTATAGAGATAACCATAAACACAGAGATGCAGTGGAAATAATACTGCATTTCATTAATGTAAAATATGCTTACAAATAGAAATGGAAATTCACCAGCTAGAGCGATGTTAGCTTATCTCTGAGAAGAGATGTGGTAGCTACATGCCTCTAAACTGAACTACAATGAGGCTCAAGGGCCTGTTCGTTATTGAAAAATAAGAGAAAACCCTAAACAACCAAAACCCTAACCCGAGGAGATGTAACAACAAGAGTTTATGGGCCCCGTTGGGGTGAGTTGAACAATCAACTTCCTGGGGTCATGACTTGGTCATATTATCTCTGTTTGACGTGCATGATAACCCATTGGAAATGTCTCTTGAAATCGATGGCGGTAGATTTCCAAAAAAATGACATTTAGGGCCTCAAAACGGCTCCAGAAGTTTAGGATCCAAAATATTGCTAAAAATAGTAAACTATGCTACAATTAAGGAAATTGAAAAACTGAAAGAAGCAATGGTGGGGGTCCAGGTGGAATTGGTGGCTGGTCACCAATATCCACCTAGATCATTCCTCCCCCCTTAGGAAGCAATGGTCCCCATTGCATTGAGTTCCTCCATGAGATTAAGAAACTTTTGCTGAACTTGGTCCCTGGTGAGCCACTTCCCCTAGTGAAGGAGTTGGCCTGCTTTAAAAACTCGATAGAATTGGATATTCTGTTGTCGAGTGTGCTTGATTTGTGTGTCCACGATCCGATCAGTTCAGCTTGTTCCATGCAATATGGATTTAACCCTATGGGTGTGAGCTATTCTACAATGTCGGATGTGTCTAGTAATGGTGGAAAGTATGGCCAAAGGCGGTCCACATTGAACACTGGGTGTAGGCCAAGGAATGGGGGAATGTTGAGCTCAAATTCATTGTCTCCCATAGCCTTGGTAATGGTTTAAGGACCATATCAGAGTGTTATGAGTTTTCGATAGGCTTCGGTAAGGTGTTCCTTTTGCAAATGCAACCAGACTTTTCCGCCCACTTGAAACTTGTGTGGCACCCGATGTTGATCATGTCACTGCTTGTACTTCGAATTTGATTGCTCCAGAATGTCATGGATCAGCTGGTGAATATATTGGATGTGCTCAATGAAGCTGTTTGCCTTATCTGTTTCGAACTGGGCATGAGCCAAATCTATGTGAGTAGCTACAAATGGCATGGCCACATCAATGGGACCTAGTGGCTGAAATCCTAAGACCACCTGAAAAGGGCTATGGCTAGTTAATCCGTGGAGAGCTCGGTTGTAGCTGTGATGAACATAGGGGAGGCTCTCATCCCATGTGCATGGATGCTTTGAGTTATCCATGCACAGAATGTGTATGATCATCCTGTTGACAACCTCTGCCTGGCCATCAATTTGAGGATGGAAGGCTGTGGCCTTAGTGATTTTGGTGTCCAGCATCGACCAGAGATGGGACCAAAATGTACTAAGGAACTTTCTATCCCGATCTGAGATGATAGACTATGGGATCCCAAAGTGTACCCACACTCATTCAAAGAAGAGTTTAGTAGTGGCTTCGGCTGTGATATTCTTCTTGCAGACCGCCATAATGGCCATCTTTGAGAACCTGTTGACAACCACAAAAACACAGTCATTTCCATGCTTAGTGGAAGGAAGGCTTGACATGTAATCCATGGAGATGGAATCCAAAGGTGACTAGGGGTAGGCAGCAGGGTATAGAGGCCTTGCTTCTTGGTGGTTAGTTTGGCAATGGCATAGGTAGTGCATGATCTGATGTACTTCCTGACATCCTGTCGAAGATTTGGCCAATAGAAATACTTCTACAGTACTGCCACCATTTTATCAACCTCGAAATGCCCAACAGCCTAACTGTAGTGTGCTTCCCAAATCATCTTGGCACACTCATTTGAAGGAACACAAAGGTGACCTAGGTGGCATAACAGGGCATCCTGGAGGTGAAAATCTGGGACATGCTGACCCTACAAGAGTGTCTGGTATGTGTGGCCAAATTCTGGGTTTCTTTTGTAGAGAAGTGGCCAATCAGAAGTCTTGTGCCCACAAGAGTTGAGCACTGTGGTTAATGCAATGATTGGTGGTCGACTGAGGCAATCTGCAACAGTATTGGTGCTTCCCTTCTTATACTTGATATTGAAATGGAAGTATTGCAGGTATGTGGACCACTTCTGATGGCGATCATTCTGGAATTTCCCTTGTGTCTGTATGAACTGCAGGGGTCAATGGTATGGGTGGATGAACGTTTCCATCCCCAAAATTTAATGCTTCCATTGTTGGCATTCCTGCACATTGGAATACATCTCTTTGTCATAAGTGAGGTACTTTCGAACTGTGTCTGAAAGTGTCTCACTGTGATATGCCACTAGATGCCTGTGTTGAGTAAGGACCCCCCCAATAGCATAGTTAGAGGCATCTGTCTTGACCTCAAATGGTTGTTGCAAGTCTGGTAATGCGAGCATTGGTGCTGAGCAGAGGTGATATTTCAACTCTGTGAATGCCTTCTATTGAGATACAGACCAATATAATTTTTCTTTCGCTCCTTCCTTGGTGACTTGACTCAAGGGCCAAGTGATATGAGAAAATCCCAACACAAACCTGTGGTAGAAGTTGGCAAGACCTAGAAAGCTGCACAACTCTATCAAAGTGGTTGGAGATGGCCAATTCCAAATGACTTGGATCTTGGCTAGATCCACATGCACCCCCTATTCATCAATAATGTATCACAGATACTGAACCTAGGTCATGCCAAAAGTGCATTTCCCCAAATTGGCACATAACTTGTGTTGCCACAATGTTTGGAGAACCTGCCGAATGTGGTGGAGGTGCTCTTCCCAACTCTAGCTGAAGATCAAGATGTCATCCAAGTATACCACTACAAATGAGTTGGTGAATGGCTACAAGATGTCATCCATTGGCCTCATGAAGGTTGCAGGAGCATTCATCAATCCAAAAGGCATACCCAACCATTTGGAAAGGCCCTCCTTGGTTTTGAAGGCATTATTCCACACATTGGAGGGTTCCATTAGTACCTGGTGATATCCTAACTTCAAATTGATCATGCTAAAATATTTTTCTTCCTTTAGTTGGTCCAGGAGGTCATCAATCTGTGGGATCAGGTGCCTATTATGGACAGTGATCTTGTTCAATGCCCGATAGCCAATACCGAGTCTCCAAGTCCCATCCTTCTTTTGTACCAACACGATCGGGCTCCCACAGGGCGATGAACTCAGATGGATGTGACCTTTCTGTAGCATCTCCTGAATATGCCTCATGATTTCATCGTTCTCTATAATGGAGTGCCAATAGATTGGTCCATTGGGTAGTGGTGCACTCGGGGTCAGATCGATGGAGTGCTTGACCTGACAGTGCAGAGGAATCCTTGCGAGGGAGGTGAAGATGTCCTCGTACTCCTCCATGACCTTGTCCATTTGTAGTTTTTGTGTAGAGGGGCCTTGTCTAGCGGTCGTGGGCACTGTCTTCTTCTTTCCTTGAGGGCGTATCATCAGGAAAACGAATTTCCTAATTTTGGAAATGAGCTTACTGCATTGTTTTGCAGTAACCAAAGAGATGGCGATAAGCGGTGCTACCTCCGGTATCCTGTACAACTTATTTCCTAAAGTAACAATAACAGCACGTGGCCTTGATTCATACACAACATGTCACTTCCCCAAGTATGTTTGTCCTAATAATGCATCACAAACTTCAAGGGGAGCAATGTCACACAATGCCTCATTTGTGAAGGGCTTGATGTTGTATGGAAGGTGACATTTCTAGCTCACACAATGATCCCATCCTTGGTGAAGCCACCCGATTGTGTACGATTGTGGATGTGCTATGGTTGGTAAGCCCAGCCACTTCACAACCTCTACCAAAATGAGGTTCTTTTGGCTCCCACTATTGATAATGAACTATAGTAGGGAGCCCTTTACCCACATCTGGGAGTGGAAGAGACGCTCCTCCTCCTCTAGATCTTCGGGTTCCTCCTTCTAGAGATTCATGGTGGCAATGGTGGTGTTGGGCTCCGCATCGATAATTTGCTACCCTTTGTCATTCCCCTTGTCTAGTTTTGACTTAGAGTTAGAACATGCATCTGATTCTAAAACCTTTAGCTTAGCCACCAGTGACTGCTTGGCCCTACACTCACTTGTGTTGTGAGTGGAGCTCTTATAGAACTCACACCACTTTCCCGTGTCCTTTTTTGGCTTCGCGGTGTTGTTCTTTGCTTACAGCTTTGGTGGTTTGTCTTGGGCCACCCTGCCTTGGCTTTTTCCTTTGTTCTGCAGTTTGGGGGCACCTTTCCCTTGCTTTGGATTCTCATATCCAAAGTATCGCTTCTTCTATTTAAACTTTTTCTCAACCTTGATGGCATATCAATATGCTGTGCCGAGCAAGGAGATGTTCAAGAATTTTATTTCTTCTTGGATGTACTTGTGCAGGCAACCGTAGTATTTGAGTACCAAATGCTGCTCCAAATCCTTGATACCCAAATTTGTGTAAAGGGTATGGAAAATATTGGTAAAATTTGGCACGTCTTAGTCCCTTCCGTGCCACAACATGGTCCACTTTATGTATTGATCCTCATAGCTTCCGACAAGGTAGTACTACTCCTTGATGGCATCTTGGAATGAATTCTAGGTGGGTGCAGCTAAAAATAGTGAGCCTGTACTTTCATCCTTCTACTCGCAATAGGTTTCCCACCAGTCCTTGACATGGGGGGTTGCTTCGAGAAGAGCAAAAATAATCTTTTCTTGACTGGAAAAATCATGAACAGAAAAATAACCCTCTAGCAGATTTAACCATTTGTCGACGACATCTACGTCTATTTGATCCTTGAATATGGGGTTTTCAAAATTAACTTGTACCTTAAATGGTGTGGTGTTTCCAGAGTAGCTGTTGGAAGCCAATGCGTCGCCCCTGGGTAGCCGCTGAAGGATCTAGGAAAGTTGTCCATCATCACATTCCTTTGTCACTTGAGAGCTTCTTTGAGCAATATTTTGATAGCCTCCTGCCCCCTTGTCTTTATTTTCATCTGTTGTGGGAGGCCGTCGGAATTTGCGAGGCTGGTCTTGTAAAGGTTCGACCATTTCAAGCCCTTACTCCTTATATCCTGACCGCGATGGGGACATGCAAAGGAAAAAAGAGAAAAAAAGCACACTGCTCTAATACCACTGATCCAAATTTAAATAAGAATGCAAGAAATTACAGAGATAACCATAAACACAGAGATGCAGTGGAAATAATACTTCATTTCATTAATGTAAAAAGAGTGAAATATGCTTATAAACAGAAATGGAAATACCCCAGCTAGAGAGATGGTAGCTTATCTCTAAGAAGAGATGTGGCGGCTACATGCCTTTGAACTAAACTACAATGAGGCTCAAGGGCCCTTTTATTATTGAACAATAAGAGAAAACCCTAAACAACCAAAACCCTAACTTTAGGAGATGTAACACCAAAAGTTTATGGGCCCCGATGGGTTGAGTTGGACGACCATCTTCCCGGGGTCATGACTTGGTCATATTATCTCCGTTTGACATGCATGATAACCCGTTGGAAAGATCTCTTCAAGGAATATGATGGAAAAGATGATTTTAGACAAAAAATAGATGGTAGAATATTTCCAAAAAAACGTCGTTTAGGGCCTCAAAACGGCTCCAAAAGTTTAGGACCCGGAAAATTACTAAAAATAGTAAACTGTGCTACAATTAAGGAAACTGAAAAACTAAAAGAAGCAATGGTGGTGGTCCAAGTGGAATTAGTGGGTGGCCACCAATATCCACCTAGATCATCACCTCATTCAAGTAGAGTAAAATGAGGGGGAAAACCTTAACAAGTATGTCAGAGGTATATATAAAATACATCTTTGAGAAGAAAACCTCTTTTGCTCTCAATAAGTTGAGATCCCTCTTTTTCCTTTGAAATAAATAAGTGCCTATGCATATTTATTTGAAAAAAAATAATTGAAAAATGAAAAAATAAATAAGGCAAAAGAAGAGAAAGGCTCCCTGCACAGAGAGGTGATGCGAGTAACTCTTCTGTGGTGCTCGCCAGGCTCACTGGTAGCGGTGTAATGCTTGTGTCCCTACGTGACTCCA
This sequence comes from Pinus taeda, assembly GCA_000404065.3. Taxonomy (NCBI): domain Eukaryota; kingdom Viridiplantae; phylum Streptophyta; class Pinopsida; order Pinales; family Pinaceae; genus Pinus; species Pinus taeda. The sequence continues at coordinate 207,005 of APFE030512700.1, forward strand.
CTGGGGTATTTTCTAGGCTTGCTGACAGTAGATAAACACTATATATGAAACTAAGAGTATAAAATCTATATCACTTATGCCCCAATATACACCTCATCCCCAATCAAAACCACTCAGCTGGATTGGCTTGTTATGTGTGCTAACCGATCAAGAGAATGGAAAGGACTATATCTTTAAATCAAGCATAACGTCGAAGCAATGATGACCAAAGAATCGAACAATACTTCCAGAGGAGTTAGACTCACTTTTCATGAACAAGGTCCATACAGAGAGTTGGAGTTCTACCAGTGTGTCACCAATGTTGTAACTACTACAACCACCCTACAAAATTTTGTATTTGCTTCATTTTGGAGCCTCCCTCATTTAAATCATAGTCGATATCCTAAACTTTTCATGTAATTATGTTGATTTGATTTCATCTGTCACTAAAAAACTTGTGTTCACTCTCTTGTCCCGTCAGTCAACCACAAGTTGACCCAACACTTCGTTCACATCTGGTCATTGGTTTATTAGGAAAAAATGTGCAATCCTACAGGGCAACCTATCTTCCCCTTAGGAATTGTGTAGAGTAGGCTAGTAGCTGCCCTACACTCCAAAATTGTGTAGAGCAGGACAACCGAAATTGCTCTCCAGAAATGCACAGAGCAGGTTACGCCAGTCGCACTACTCTCCTAAAATGAATAGGACTGGCCAATTGCACTTCTTTCTAGAAATGTGAAGAGTAGGCCAGTAACACCACTCCAGAAAAATGCACAGAGCAGGCCAACAAAACTACTCTGGAAAGTTGTATAGAGCTGGCCAACTAGCCAGGTCCACTCAGCCCAGAAATAATGCAAAAGTTTTCCCTCAGTGACTATCTGTTCCATGTGGCGGGAGTTTGCCCGGTTCCCTCTAGAACTTCATAATAATTCCTTGCATGCTGGGCAACTTTTCTAGAAAAAGAAAAAATAAAAAATGTGAAAAGGCATCCTTATATTTTAGGGATCTATTTTTAGCAGTGGGAGTTACATGCAAAGTCGATTTTAGAAGCTTCCCGCCAAGTGTCTCCTTTTCCTAGATTTGTGGCATGCACGTAATAAACCCTAAATTCACCAAATCTATTTAAACAATGTGAGAGATCTGGAAATCCCAAGCAATCTAGGAACCTTCAACACAGTCAACACAAATTTTACGGGTAAGTTTTTGTTTTCATGCCCTTTGTCGCTTTTTATTTCTCGGCTTGTATGAGTGTTGTTTTCCGTGTTTTATTGAACGAACATTGGCATTTTAATTTATTTTACCTTGTAGATTTCTTGTTGCAAGTTTTTCATTACCTTTCCTTAATGTCACATGTATACCATTATTTCTACAGTAACAGTGATCATTGGGAGACTCTCTTCATGAGCTTCATGGTTTTGTCATTTGATTGAGTTCTAAACTTTCTTGAATTGCATGCATGTCTATTCACTTAGATCTGCAGCAAATTTGCACACACATTCATTCCTTCACGTTTTTAGGTTTTCATTGGGAAAATCTGGGTTGTCTTGGCCCATATCTTGTTTCTCCTAGTAGGCTCTGTGCATTCCTAACAATAAAGGCTCTACCTTACCTCTAGGAATTGCATAGAGGTTGCCCACATTGTCTTTTAGCTATGATTTGTGCAATCCTGGGAGGTAGTGCCCTAGTTATGCCCATTGGAACTACACAAAGTGTAGTTCCAACCAACAACCCAAAATGACCAATCTACACATTATGCAATTCCAATTAGTAGTCAACCTCACTAAAATGCACATTGTGCAGTTTCAGTTAGTATTGTGCCTCACTGGAATGCACATTGCACAGTTTCAGTTAGCAGTAAGCCTCACTGGAAGCTGACGCTACACAATAAGTAGTTCTAGCTGACAATCTCCTAGCCTCCTAGAGTCAATGCTACAAAATCTTGCCCAATAGTCACTAATTTTTTGCCCGATTAATTCTCTAGTTGGTTTATGTTTTTAGTTGACATTGTCTTTCCATGAGTGTCTTCTTTGTCTCCAAGTACCATAGGTTTTTGAGGAGCTTCTCAGTAGTATAGGTATCATGGCCTTCAAGACAAATGGATCAAAAGACACAGTTGAAAGTAGTACTAGAGATGTCATTGAGAAGGGGCCTATGAGCTTGCTCGTGTACACAGACACAAGATTATTCATTGAGAAAGACATCAAGATCACATGGCAAGAAATCAACATTATTTTTGCATGAAGCTTTGAGGAGAATCTGGAGGACTGAATAGTATATGTAAACATCCATAAGAATCATAAAAGGTTGCATGCAGGTATGCCACCTTCCTGTGCACAAACATGATCCACTAGATTTTCTCGCACACTAATCCTAAGACAATGATACTAAGCAGTGTTAGTGGAGTAGAGCTTGCTTCCTTCAGGATGGAAGATTATCAGCAGATGTACCATTTTCCACAACCAGTGAACAAGATGGATGCACCATTCTACACTCCCAATGTCAGCGCGAACAAAACAGACATCTTGAAGCATTGGGTAAGGGAGCCATCAAAGTTCAAGATGACACACAACTAGATATGCAAGACGAAGACACTCAGAAAGGCATGCCAATTATTGGTCATCTTCGCATGCCGCTTGTATGGCCAAGGGAGTATGGAGACCTTTCCGCAGAGTTGGATTGCTATGTTGGATCAACTACCAAGTGAGGGAAAACCTTTCAACTGGTCCAACATGTTACCTCTCAAGTTCAAAGTGCATGTATCCAATGCCTAGAGTCCGCCCAAGGATCAACAAGTAATATTCTTCTTGTCTTCCTACCTCCTTGATGCGATTTGTGCCCGTCAACAATTTCTTGGCATGGACACCTTCAGAGATTGTTGTGAACGTATATTTCAAGTTTCTCTTAGAATGAAGCTACTGAGGAGTCATGCCCAGAATATTTGACCACGCCATTGCCCCTCTTTACATGATGATCTTTTAACAAAATCCACCTTGCATGTCCAAGGCAAAAATGGAGGTGTTGCTAAACATTGCAGATTGGTACACCTCACCTGATGGCACCTTCATCAGGGTGTACAATGCAGAGAAATATTTGCATGTGTTGCCGAAGATTGCCACATACAAGTTTGTCATGCATGAGGTTTCATACCACATCTCAACAGGGTTATCAACTTGATTTGATGGGAAGAAGAAGGCACCATGACCTATGCCTCCTTTGCGAATTCGGTTGTACATGATATGAATTTTGAAAGAAGCGGATGTTGAGGTCGAAGAATTCAATAATTTTAGGTTCTACACTAAGAGTTTAATTCCATAAGATCCACACAGCTTATGCAGGGACCACTGTGCAAGAGTGTACTATTCTTGGATCCACAGGGCGTGTCATTGGCCAGAGGAAGACTCTTCATGTTTTCCTACTTGCTTGATGCGATCTATGTTTGTTAATAGTTTCCTGGAATGGATTGCACATGGACACTTGCAAAGAATGTTGTGAATGTATATTACAAGTTTCTCTCAGAATGTAGCTACTAAGGAGTTATGGATAGACTATCTAGCCACTTCATAGCCACTCTGTACATGATGATATTTGAACAAGATCCGCCTTGCATGTCCTAGGAAGCAATGGAGGCATTGCTAAACATTACATATTGAAGCCTCACCTGATGGCACCTTCATGATGATGTACATCACAGAGAAATCTCCACATGTGTTGCTAAATTTTTCCACAGACAAGTTGGTCATGCAGGAGGTTGCATTCCACATCTCAACAGGGTTATCAATTGGATTGCATAGGAAGAAGAAGGCACCATGGCCTATGCTTCCTTTACAAATTGGGTTGCATGCGATCTGGAGTTTGAAATAAATGGATGCTGAGATCGAATACTTCAAGAATTTTAAGTTTGGAACCAAGAGTTTCAATCTATATGTTTCGCATGGCTTATGCATGGACCACTATGCAAGAGTGTACTATTCTTGGATCCATGGGGCGTGTCATTGGCCAGAGGAGGACCCATGGAGATATTTTTATAACTCCTCTATGCTCAATGAACTGGTCAGTATGGTAGTAGAGTGGCTAGTAACACTCAATGGAGCACCACCATAGGGAGGAGCAATAACAGTAGTAGAAAGTAGCAAACCTATGCAAGACAAAGGCAAGAGGAAGATTGTCAAAATCACAAAGATGGAGAAAAGCTACAAGTTCAAGGAAGACCCACTTGTGGAAAGAGTAGCTTTGGAGATAGATGTAAATAAGTGACAACATGACATGAGAATAGTGAAAAGAAAGATAGAGAAGCAAAGACTGGAAGAAGTAGAAAGGAAGTTGCAGGAAGTAGAGTAGAAGGTCAAAGAAGAACAAGTGTTGCACATAAGAGAGAAGGAAGTGCAACATGAACATGAACAGGAATAGGAATAGGAACAGGAGGAAGTTCAAGGCACACAGATAACACAAGCCGTGCCAGTACAGGTTGAAGACTTTGAACCAGAAGCAGATGAGGAACAAGGTCAGCAGTTGCAGCAAGGAAAATTTTAAGGATGGAGAATTTTCTTGAAGTTTAAAAATAGTGGTGAATCTCACTAATCCCTAATATGAAAACTATAAAATGTTTATTGATATATTTGTAACATTATTCAAATTTATAATTATTTTATATATAATATCTATATAAAGTTGGTGATTTTTAAGGTAAAATAATTTTATATTCTAAAATTTGGGCGAATTATATTTTATAAAAATTGGAAATTGGCAATTTGTGGAAAAATCATGGAAAATTAGCCCACTAGGTGAACATTAGCCCCTAAAATTTTCCATGATCTACAGGAACGAGAACTTGCTCTGGAGGATGAACTGATAGTAGAATAGATGGACATGGAGATGGAGCAGCTGGAATAGGATCAGGAGACCGACCTCATTCCAAAAGCAACCGAGGTCACCCCACAAGTTTCACCAACTCCAGTAGAAGAGAAAGTCCTCATTGAACATGGGGATACTATTCTCCTTGAGGATATTCTGAGAACAGATGCATACACCATATCCTTTGATGATTTACAACACAAATTTGTGCAAGCACGTAGAGCGTACACCTTAGATGATCATGCATCACCTGCGCACTTTGAAGAATGGGTGATTGTGTCAGATGTATGAAGACATCTAGCTACCTTAGTCAATGCTACAAAGTCTTATATCAAATCCATGAGCTCCAGTGTTAAGTTCTTGATATCAGAAAACGAGCACATGGCTAATGAGTTGCAAGCAGCCAGGCAGAGGGAGGAACAATCAACAAGATTTGCCAGAGCTCTTGAGATAGTCATGTGGAGACTGTATGACAAGTTTGTCACAGTGCAAAAGGCAGTTATTCATCTACATGGTCATCAGCAGCGCTACACCAAGATAACGCGAACACTCACAGATATACATACCACAGTTGATCATGTACATACATGGACAATGAGGTATAAGGGAGCCTTTCTTTGCTTGCACAAGATGACGAAGTTGTAGGTAGATTTGGACAAATCACACATTTGAATTCTGATCCGGAACTATGAAGAACTCCCATCACTCATCACTAGTGTTAAGGATTCATACTTATGGTTCTTTAGGAGTTTGGATGTCATGGTCAAAATGTATGGTACCTTATCATTTGGTACGCTCACCAACGCCAAAGACAAGAACCAAGTCAGACTGGAGCTTGACACGTACTTTGATCAGTTGATGCTAATGGCCACCAACACAAATCTTCAAGTTAACATAGATAACATACAGATGTACATCACGGATCCAACCTTGTTCAGGACTAAGTTGCACATGTTACATGACAAGTTGGATAGAGGTTCTAAATCAATATACCTAGAAGCAATGGAGGTAAGATCTTGTTTCCAGGAAGACATCATCAAAGATTATGTGGACACCATTGTGCACTATCAAGCATGGAATCAGTTCATTGCAGAGGATAATGGAGAGGATGTTGATGATATAGTATTTCTACAGTTGTCTGAGTCTTAGTGTTGTCTTGTGTGGCTGACTCAAACCTATTTTTGTCCCACATGGGTATAAGTGGAAATATATTATTATTGTAAACATCATGTAAAGTGAAGTTCCAAATGTCATTAGTGGAATGCAAATAGTCATATTAATGTAAATAGGTATGTAATGAAGTTGAAAAGTCATGATGGTAGTCCAAGAGTCACAAAGGGGAATGCCAAGGGTCACCCCACACTTTGTTATATATGGAACCTCATAAATCATAGAATAGGCTTTTGGGAGAAATGATTTTGCTAGGCATTGCTTAGATAGGGCTTGGAGAGTATTGTGATAAGCCTTGGCTTGTCCACAATGTAAGCGAGTACATATCTTTGGAGGAGCAGGTGGTGTTGATTGTAACATTCCATTATTGGGGTTAGTGGCTATCATGGTTGTATGTACAGGTGGAACTTTCACATTATATAATATAACAGAGCCAACATGTTTCATGCATATGTTTTTATTCTAGCTTTCCTATTTTGGTTACTTAAGTAGTGTATGTAGATTTAACTTACGCATTTATGTATGGAATATCCGTATGTGATTGTATGAATCTTATTGAAGTGTGTTGTTGGTTTAAATCATCAATTTGGATTGTTGACTATTCTTCTTTCCAGTTAGTGACGTCTTTCAGATTGTTTGTTCCCTATAAGAGACATAATTCTTTCCCCCTCCATGTGTTAGAACCTCCCCATGCATCCCTCTTGACTTGCTTCAATGTCACACCCTTGCTTTTGACAAAGATATCATGCTTACCTATACGCGTTATCATAGTCAAAAGCTACTGTACTACCCAATGCTAGGACTTGTACTCCAAATGGTTTGAGGTCTAGTTTGGGCTTCTTACCAGGAAGATCCCATGACATGTTTGTGGGTCCAACACTGTCAACATATGGTTATAAATATCTTTAGCTTGAGAAAAGAGGTTTTTGTTGTTGCACCAAGTCTATGGTGGCAAGGTATTGCTCCATAAAATGTTTTCTCTATTTGTGCAACTGATATAGAGGTCGATTATTCTTAGAAAGTAATCTTGGCCAATCCTACCCTTGATGTAATACTTCCCGTGAGTCTCTCATGAGTTGCTGAAGGTTATCCCAAAGTGTGGATTCTTATTCAATGGTATGATTGGTCTCCTACTGGAACTACTCTATAGGGTCAAAAGTAGAATTGTACATATTGACAATGGCTAATGAAAGTCCTTATTTGTAGAAAATAGATCTATACAAGAGGTCTCAAGATATTTGAGACATTGTATAGGTGCATAAGGAGAAATATATTTTGACATGGTAGAAGCATACTCTGCAACTGTTGGCCACATTTGTCGAATCTTGGGATTGATACCTTCAATTTGTTTTGCCAAACTCTCTTTTTGTAGATGCAAATGATCATGCTCTACTAAAAAATTGAGAATTTTTAATCTTGTTACTCATGCATGATATCAAGATCATTATATTTAGAATCAACAACGACCAATCAATCCTCTAACTAGACTGGTGATGCTTTGAGAAGTTGAAAGAGCTATGGATAGGTCCAATGTTGAATATTTGAAGTGGAAATGTTGTAAAAAAAGGGAAATATGTCTTGCAATGGTTGTCCACTCACAACAAACTTCTCAGATTGTCCTTGTAGTGAATTTTTTGGTGAATTATCATGTTCTTGCTGGATATCTTCTCAAAATTTGGCAACTACATGAGAAGAAAGAATGGGGGAAATATCCATGGTTTTGACAGACATATACAAAACTTATTCACAATAATTTGGATCACAAATAAGAGTGGAAAACTCCACAAGAGGGATAGTGGCAAATGTTGAGGGATGTGACCCAGAAAATTATTGCACAAATGATATAGAAACTATTTCTAGAATGTGTTCCCATTCCCCAATATTATCTATCTCATAGACAACCTCCATCTCATCCACATTTTCAAGAGTCTCTTCACATGTTGTGTTGATAAGGATCAACATAAATGGTATAAAAAGGTGTGGTGGTTTTTGGAAATGAAGTAGGGCTATGTAGAGGAGATGTGGTGGGAGAGGGAACAACACACTCTTCAATGACGGTGGCTAGACAAATAGGATCCCCATGCTCATTATCTAAGATATCAACAATAGTGGAAGGGTTTTGGAAGTGAAGAAGATGGATTTTCATGAATTTCATCCATTACCTCAGTGGAAAGATTAAAAGAAAACTCTCAACAAAGACATTAAAGGGCATGGAAACAATGTCAACAATAGAAGTGGTGGGTGGTGCAGAAGATAATGGAGCTATGGAAGCTAAAGGTATAACTGAGGCTTTAAATGTTCTACCCTAACATGGAATAACATCAGATATAGAAGTGGTTTTGTGGTTAGACTTACCAAAGATTCGACACTACTACTTGTGGCATAGTTATAAGATAAACATTGTTGGAGTTGCTTCATTGTGGGCTAAAAATTAGACTGATGTGCACTCGAACAATTCTTGGATGATAAAAGGGAATTATTAGATAAAATTCATGAATTTAGGCCATCGAGAGAATAAACGATCACCTCAAAAGTCTCCATGTGCTAAAATCCTAGCCAAGACATAACTTCACAGTGGAACACTTCTTCAAACATATAATATGGTAGTGGTCACACCTTGAAAGTACCCTTATTAACAACTTCTAGTCAGGGAAATGTATTATTGTGGTCAATGTCAAACCAAATTTGATAAAAATACTTATCCAATATCAGTCAGATATTATTATGGACACTGTATCATTGATCATTTTGTTGTACTAGTCCTCGAGAACCTTTTCATTGTGTGCGTAGTTTGTAGAATCTGCGCGAGGTTGCCATGGAGCATGTGTGAGAGTGAGAGCTTCACCATCTATAATCTTATTGAAATTGTGACCTTCCAAAGCACACCACTTCATCATGAAAATAACCACTACTAAATATCTATAAATAAAATAGGTTTCCCTATTATGCAGTCCTTTGCATGCAGCAAAGAACTCATTCAATAGAAAATTAAACTAATTCAAAAACACTCCTAAAATGTAGAATTTGGTGATAAAGATAATATCCAACATCCATTACCCTTTTGTGTAGTGTTGCATGACCTTCCCTACAATAATATAACATAAAAATATAACCTTCTCTTTATTTATCAACTCAATTAATTCTCTATGACCTTTGTGCTTGGTGCCATATTTCTCATAAAGATTGGTGGTACCAGTTTTATTTCTCAACATGGAATCTCCTTGAAACATTGTTGAAAAATATTCACCATGTATGGAAAATCTACTGAGCTTGCTAATAAAGTTTACATGAATAGGCTACTCTTTATCCAACCATAGATAACCTCCATGTATGTGACTGGCAAAAAACTTGGTGCACCGTGCAATCTCTCTTGTAGTTCTGAATAAGGGAAAATCCCATAGTTTCATAATAGTGGACCTTTCCAATGGCTAGAAATCTAGTTTGATTGCAAAAATGAGTTTGTAGAATGGAGCTAGGGTTGTATCCATATAGACTATAGGATGAAGGCTAGAAACAAGTTAGGATCAGATAGATTATTGTCAGCTAGGTTTTCCTTCTCATACTTCCCCAATATCTCATCCATTGGCTTAATGAGATTATCTAAAAAATCCAAAGGAATGACTATCTTGGCATGGTGAACCATGGTGGATGATCGGTGACTACATACAAACTGAATAGGTAGACATTGATAGACTTTGGACATAAAAGTCTTAGATTCAAAAGCCAAGGTGATAGACTAAAAATGTTAAAATAATGCATATGAGCAATGAGCATGCCAATACTCTATACTTATAGAATAATGTGATAGTGTGGGAATAAACTTGATTGTTGGACATTAAATGGGACAACTCAACAAAATCAGGGCTTGATTTAGAAAGTAAAATAATTCAAGACACAAATCCCCAATATAATATGTAAATGACCGAAAGGAGGTGACATGAAAACAAAACGTAACTAAAGGTACTTTGTCAAAAATACTTGCAATAAATGACCCAGTAAATGACAAGAATGATGACATGTACCTCCCTGATCACAATGGGTTGTGGTAGACCATAACTAAGAAACATTAAATATGACTGACAAAACTAAACTAGCTAAACAAACTAATACCACTAACTCAATCCTAAACCTAAATTACGCTCCCAAATTGAGAGAATTTAGTGGCCATAGTAGGGTTTCAAGCATGCACAATTTTCCCAATGAAGTAGACAAATTCCATCAAGTTGTGTGAGGTTTACAACTCTGGACACCTTTATTTCTGCAACAATGTAAGGACCCAACCATTGCATCTGTCATTTCCCAAGGTGCTTGAGATACTTAATGGTATATAGCAGGACTTGATCTCCCATGGAGAAAGACTTGGACTAAATTTGTTGATTGTACTAGGATTTTTTTCTTGATTTTTCCATGCTCTGCTAAAAATATACTAAGATTCACTACTGATCCAGTTCCCATAACTCCTATAGGTACTCAAAAATATACTCATCATCTGAAATTTTAGTCGCTTGTACAATGAATAGATTTGGAACAACAAAATCAACAGGTACCATAGCTTCTCTGACTTATAAAAGGTAAAAAAATGTATACTTGTGCATATTTTTTATAGTAGTGTGATAGAACCATAAAGTAGTGGGAACTCTCTCATCCCATTCATCCTGATTAGTAGAGCACACTTTAATAAGTCCCTTCTCCAATATTTTATTAAAAAAATCAATTGTTCCATTTGTTTGTGGATGATATGGACTACTTTTGTGGTGTTGAATTAGCAACTCTCGCATTAGAGTAATAATAATCTCATTAATGAAGTGGGATCCTTGATCAATTTTAGATAACCCAATCTCATAATCACATTCTCAAATATGAATCTAGATGTACTACTAGTAATACAATATTTGATAGGATTTTCTTCAACCCAACGCGTCAAGTAATAAGTTGCAGTGATGATATAACAAGCATGTGAATGTCACACAAGGGGGTTTATGAAACAAAAGAAATCTACAACCCACTTCTCAAAGGATTGAAGAGATCAAACTAGATCCAGTGGAATTTCATCACGATGATAAGGTTTTCCAACTCTATGGAACACATAACAATTCTTAGCATACTCCTTTGCGTCCTTGAACAAAGTTTTCCACCATAGTCCTACTTGTAATACCTTTCTTGCATTATTTTTTCCTCACTAAGACATTCCCAAAGAACATCATCCCTTTCTGAGTCAAAATACATCCACGCAAGATACTATCAAGTCCCATCTTATACAACTACTTTGCAATCAAGTGATAGTCTACTGCCATTACTGCCAAATGTTTGTTCTACGTAGTAGAATAATCATCTGGCCACTTACCCATGGTAGAAATAGAGTGCAATATCTTAAAGGTAATCCATAATAGCTTTAATTCTAAAAAAATCAGCATTAGGTAATTGTTCATCAACTAAACCTCTTGCTTCCCCAGAATCCAAGAGAGAAAGCTAATCTGGGCCAACGTTAGTATGACTTGGTTTTACAATCATTAGAGGAAATTTCAGCCTAAAAGTGGCCATGAGGATTTTGTGTAATTTCCATGTCATATTATGTAAATGAAAAAAATTCCTATAAATTTAAAAAGAGATACGAGTAAATGTTTTGGAGGGAAAAGAAGGAAAACTACTTTTTTAATTGTATTTTTCGCTTATCTCCTTATAGGTTTACTGAAATTTCAAGTGTAGATGCTCATTGAATGTAGAAAAAATCCACATCCAACAAGTACCCATTATCCATACTTCTAAGAAGACCCACATTGATAAAAATTGAAGATACATTAAAAAAATCATGTTTTAATGTATCTTCAAATTTTATCAATGTGGATCTTCTCAAAAGTTTGCATAATGGGTACTCGTTGGATGTGGAATTCAATTATGAATCTATTGACGATGTTGGACCCACCAACATGTCAAGGGGATCTCCCCGGTAAGAAGTCCAAATTAGACCTCAGATCATTTAGTGTAGGAGTCCCAATAGTGGGTCGTAAGGTAATTCCATGACCGCGGTGTCGCATAGAGGCAAGTAGAATAAATCTGTCAGCAGGAAAGGTGTGACTGATGCAGTGAGTCAAGGAAGGTGTATGAGAGGTTCCAACACTTCGAAGGGGGGAGGAGGTGAAGGTGAGTTCCAGGGTGAAAGGGATCAGTCCCAACTCGACTAGGAACACACAACACAAAGGACATGCACAACTTTCGGTAGAGTAGTCCACTTGGATGCAATAGTCAGATCACACAAGGTAAGATAACATGTACAAAACTCATGGATCAGTCCGAGATGAGTGTGATGATCGTTATAGCAAGGTTCAAGTGAAAGGTTTGTCTGATGTCTGGTAGAGCAGTCGAAATAGATGGTGACAACATTAACAACTTATCCAACACATTAACAACAAGATTCATATAATTTCATGTGAATCAGTTCATACACAAGTATGTACGTTAAACAACACATATCATTAAAGCAATCAGAGCAGTCCAACTACAATAACAATATATGCATGAAAATGTGTTGCCTCTTATTAAATAAAGAAGTGTAAGTCACAATCATACAATACATCCATGTAAACCTGGTAGCCCCAACAGTGGAACGTTGCAGCCACATCTGCCTGCTCCTCCAAAGAGATGTACTAGCTCCGTGTAGTGGAGAAGCCAAGGCGCATTACAATATTGTCCAAGACTTCTTCAAAATAGTCTTAGTAGAAGCTTGGATGACCAAAATCCTATATAATGAGTTATGAGGGACTATTTATAACAAAGGGTGGGGTGACCCTTGACATTCCCCTTTGTGACAATTCAACTACCCTCATGAATCTTCACCTACTCTATGACTGTTACATCCAACTATTGACACTCGACTTACACTTGAGATGACTCAAAATTACAATGCACATGTACTCATGAGAGACAACATGGCTTGAGCAAGCCTTGCAAGATGTCACTGACACATGGTCCGCTATGATGAGACCAACTCTTTTACATGCTTGTGATGGTGAAGTTGGTGAGCTGATGCCAAGCTTGGTTGTCCATGATGATGTGCATGCACCTCATGGTGACATTTTTCTGAAGCAAACTCTTGCCTCTATTACAAAAGGTGCATTGGTTTGGCCCCTTCATCCAACTCATTTGCTAACATGCGCATGGTATTATTGGGTATGGTTGAACCGTAAACAGACTGATGCATAGTGTCGTGCCAATCTTCAAGTGTGTGCTAGTGGTCATGCACATCAACTTGCCGAAGTACATGTTCAACCCCAGTTGGACTTGCTTCTTGTCTTTGCCTTGGTGAGTGTGTTAAACAAGTTGGATTGCATCTGTGCGCTCAACGACATGCATGCTGCTAGATCCCTTGCATGCGATCAACAACATTTCTCACCATGTTTCCTTTGTGTCAGCTACCGGGATAGATCCTTAACTCGTACTGGCACAGTTTCATCTGCGAGTACATGTTGTGTCCATTGTTGTTCCTATTCCTACTACAACTCATTGGAATGTTTTTGCATCTTCATGTTCTTCCTAAGTTGTTGCTTCATCACATGCAACTCCTTATTTGTCCCATCTTCTACCTTCATGCGATCTTCATGTCGCGCCATCACTTCATAGCTTGAGCATCCAAAGTTTCTTCACTATCACTGGATCTACTTGATCTTGCAAATTTTCTCTACCTTTATGTTGTCAACAAGCTTCTTCTTGCATTCGCTGTGTTTGTTGTGTTTGATGCATTCATTGCATTTTCTGCATTTGGTAAACTACCTTCAGCTGTTGTTCATGATGTTGTCATGTGCAATTCCAGCTGGGAAGGACTACTGACACACGGAAAAATTTGAGCAATTTCTTGGGCCAAGAACACATTGTCCCCCAGAAATGTGCAAAACAGTCCTGGAGTCCAGAGCTGGGTAGGAATACACAAATATGGAGAGGAGGTTGAGCCTTCCTTTCCTAGATTGTGCAATGCAGCCTTGGTGAAGGTAGAGGTTGGGCCAAGGTTGGCTGACTCACCTATGGGCAACTAAAAGTAAGTAAGTCAATGAATGCATGGCAACACTAAGTGATATCAGAAGAGACTAACAATTCATGCAAAACATGAATGAAAGATTCAGAAAACAGATCAACATGCATGTGGATGAGGTAGTTTTCCAGTTGGGCGAATGTCTATGAAATTGTTTTTAATGCATGCGACAACAGTGAGATATCAACGAAAACTGAAACAGAGCTAGAACAAGCTAGTATACATGTAAATGGTGGCAAGCATTCAAAGAAATCAAGCAAACAATACTCATAGAAATGAAAAGCCAAAAAATGACAGAAATGCAACACAAGGCATGGGAAGCGGGCTTACCCCAAAACAACTGAGTTGAATGTACCGACTACTCCTAAATGTGATGTGGGATGTCAGAGCTATAAGGTTAATGTGAGGAATGAGCTCTGCATCATCTGGTTGATGATTTTTGATAACATCAAGGTTGTGACGCACATGCCACAAATCTAGGGGAAGCGAGACTTGGTGGGAGGTTTATGAATTTCTCCTTGCATGTAACCTCCAACTGCTAAACATAGATCCCTGAGACAAGGGATGTCTGATGTTGCCTTCGGAGAAGCAGCCTATGCACGAAAGTTTGTTTTTCTTGGTCCTAGAGGAAACCGGTCAACTCAGCTGCACATGCAAGAAACTGCTCGACTTCTAGAGAAAAATGCGCATTTTTGGCTGGGAGTTGGGCTGACTTCCCAGGAGATTTGTGTAATTTCTAGGTAGAGCAGCTAATTGTTGCCTAGGTTTACACAAATCTTGGGTTGAACATCGTGTTGCTGGGAAAAACTTGCGGAAATCCTGCTGGGAGGGCTGGTTGGCAGGATTGCGCAATCTTGGAGGCCAGCAGGTTGTCAGAGAGGATTATGCAATTTCTGGAGGGAAGGTTGGTTGCCCTCCAGAAATGCACAATTTTCAGGGGGAGGCTACTTGGCTTGCAACTGGACCAAGTCCAGGTGAACAACCTGTGAAGGGAAGAGATCAAACTGTGGTTGACAACCTATATTTGAGCAAGAAAGACACTGAAGCTTAAGGACTTGATGAAGCAAGGCTAGTTGTTGTGAAGGTTGGTAGGGAGGCTCTGAAATAGGCTAAGGAAAAATTCTGGAGGGTGGATGTAGCCACAACAACATCCAATGTGTGCGTACACTTGAAGTTTGAGTAAACCTATAAGGAGATAAGCCAAAAATAAAATTAAAAAAAGTAGTTTTCTTCTTTTCCATCCAAAATTCATAACTCTTGTTAGAGTCGGTCTTGTCAGTCCTCCGTCAGAGATGAAAACTATTTTTCCATTTCATTTTTAGGGGTATCACTCCATCCACTCATCTGCATTTCACTAGGGGCGTGCCATAATCTGACGGGAGGGTCTTGTCAGTCAATACCCCTTACCCCTCATGTCTGGCACCTGCTAGCTTAGGTCTTTTCATCAATGTTTAATAGAGCCCATGACAGTCAATGTTCGATCCTTTAATGGACAAGAGTCATTTCAGTAATTAGGTCTAGGGATCATTTAATTTAGTCTTCAACCATGTCTAATAAAGCCATGCAGGCCAGAGGGAGGCCCTTACAAATTTGTGATTTAAGGATTTTCATCGTCATGTTGATAGATTACGACTGTTCTTCAAAACTCTGTTTTGAAGAAAAGTCAACAGTGTGTCATTTGTGATAATTTTCAAAACATTTCCAGCTGATCTCTTCAGGTGTAGTCATGGTTTCCTTGGCCAAATGCCATATCAGCTACCCCTGCAAAAAGTGCCAAAAATTTCATCATTTTAGTTAAAAATCCAAAAAGGACAAGTGAAATACAGAGTTGAATTAAATCATGGAAAAATTGCCAAAACAAAACATTACCAAAGTGGGTTTTTAAGAAACAAAAATCAAAACCATGACTCCAATGGCTTTATGTAGAATTTTCACAAGAAACAATGTTATTTTGCACACCAAGCTTAGAGAGAAGCATTTCAAAGTGATTATGAGAGCTAGCACGTGTTTTGAGTGAGGTTGGAGGTGTTTTTGATAGGCGCGGTGCATAGGCAGAGGGGCGCGACACACTGAGGGAGCGCGGCGCACTGGGCGCGACCACACTGTTAAAAAACAACATGGGCGTGGCACACACAAACGGCGCGACGCACTGGGTATGATGCGTGGTGCACACCCATAAAGGCCCGTTTTTTATCCAAATTGCAACAAATCACCTTTGAATCCCTTGAAATTTCCAGGTAGGGTCGACATCTCGGTTGCTCATCCATTTTTGTGAATATGATGATGGTTTATGGCTGTTTATAGTGGCAATAAAGCTCTTAAAACCTACCACTTGAAGTCATCAAAACTATTGCTGTTAGGGTTGCAAATTCATTCTGTTGATGCCAAGGTTCCTCCTCCCTTTCATTTTTCCCTTCTTTCCATCGTTCCCTTCCCCCCTATTCCATTTTTCCCATCTTTCCCTACCCTAAAACGTACTAACTCCTATTCCCTATCCCCTCCACTCATTTTTCAAATGTAAAACCCCAAAATTGTACCTCATAAAATCCCCAAACCCTCCTACATGTCCCTAAACAAAATTTCTCCCCACAATCCCTAATCCCTTCATATTATTCTTCTTCCTAACAGTCCCTTTTTCATTGTTCCCCTTGGTGGCAGAATTCATAACAACACAGAGTTTCACACATCATCAAAGGAAAGTCCAAGCACAGTGTATATACAATAGTCATGGCATCTTAGAATTCATTGGACTATGAAAGGGAAACCCAAAGAGACTCATCCTCGGAAGAATAGGCTCCTCGGGGACCTCGTAAAAGTGACAGACATGTTAGGGAAGAACCAACCACCCTTACAGAATTGCAGGCCTACCCTCTTGCTATGTCATGTTTCCAACATCTATCATGTTTTGAGTTTTGTCAAAAGGTGGCTAGTGTTTGATTTCACCATGAGTTGGCTAGTCTTTTTGTGCTTCACTTACATGGAATCACGTTATCTTAGCCGGTGTCACCTTCACACTTACACCTGAAACTATCTCATTAGCAACCGGCATACCGAACATTGGAGAACCATGGCACAAGAAATAGAAGGTTGATCAGCAGCATTATGAGCCATACATTAAGGCTGGTTTCTTGAGGCAGCTCAAAAGAGTCTTTCCATTCCGATATTTGAAAGACGAATATGATCCATTAATGAAGCTAATCATGAAATATTTCAGCTGTGAGGGGAGGTTCTCTCGTTTATATGCTTATCACATCAGGTTGCTCATGTATTTTACCAGGGTACGGATGATGAACATGCCATATTTCATTTGTAGGAACATAGAGAGGATGAACACCTTCATGCAGCACAAAGCCCCTTAGCAGCAACTTAACAGTGTTTATCATTTTTCTCTTATTAAGATTTTGGTGGTTCATCAGCTGGGATTACAGGGAATTACTTGGGATGATTTCATCTCCCACAACCTCTTTAGCACTTCACAGGTATTATCAGAGGTTTAACATGAGATAGGTGGTCCTTCTCATCAGTATGAGCGCCATGAGACTGCTACTAAGCCAGTATTCATCACATATCAGAGAGGCAGTAGACATTTGTTCGCAACAGCAAAGCGAGTGTTATCTGCACCCAGGGTGGAAGGGGCCTCGCTTCTGAAATCGGCCACACAGGTACAGGACAGGGGCAAGGAGCCCATGCATGATGAGGGGCCATCAGGTGAACAAGAGGCCAACTTCATTCTCATTCATGATGATGATACAGATGTGGAGAGTGCCAAACTTAGAAGGACCATCTATGAGCAGCAAACAAATATCCAAGCCTTGTCTCTCAATTTGGAGAGGGCTAAGTGGATTATCAGGTACTTGGAGCAGAGGAATAAATAGCTCGAAGACCAGTAGGAGATCATGGAGCTGCAAAACATCCGCGAGAATCGCCGATCTGCCCAATAGAGGAGGATTGAGCTCACTCCATTAGAGCAAGAGATTAATAATGACTGAGAGTCTTGGCTCGAGCGGATCAGCATACACCTTGAGAGACTGCTAGAGAAGGCCGACAAGGAAAAAACATTATTGAGGCATATGGTTTATCACTACAGGGCACGAAACATGAGTTCAAAGGCTCGGATAAGGAATTTGAAGGCGAAATTGAGGAGAGCGACAAAAAGACAGAGGAGGCAAAAAGAGCAAGATCGGCTCTGAATCTTGGCTGAAGTCTCTTTGGCCCATCATGGCATTTCATATAGAAGCTCCAGCCCAAATTTCAAAATATTTGGGGCAATTTTGGTCATTTGACAAATTTTTGTGCACAAACAGGGTTTTTCTCCCTATGCGTCGCGCCACTGACGCGTGCTTATGCTAGGGAGCTCTAAATGGAAACAAATTTACATTTTTGGATTCTGGATGAAAAATCATGACTATTGGTTCATGGCCTAGAAGTTTGGGCAAGTTTTGAGTCCTCAGGAGGTCAAAAACACTCAAAAAACGACCTCTCTGCCCCTATTTTGACACACAGGAAGCAGTCTTGGGAGATTGAAGTTTTGGAGGGGCAAATGAGCACGAAATTCAGAAATTCCACTTGGGTTGGAAAGTAGGCAGGCAAGAATTTCTAACAAGCACATTTGGAGACAATTTGGACTTCAGAAAGTACCTCAAAACCACCTCCAAAATGGCGCGACGCATACAGTTTTGGGCGTGGCGCATAGAGACCCAAAGGCCAAAATCACTTCTGCTCCGTGAAATTTCGATTTGCGATTTTTCTCAAAGTGGGCCCATTCATTTACAATACATTTTTCCTAGAACCGAAGGCAAAGTTTAAAAGTATTTTCACTAAAGGTTGGCTTCTATCCAAGTAGCAAAAGGAATGCAAGTAGTCAGTCAAAAATATGTGCTACAGTTTTGTCATTTTTGTAACGCTGCACCTGTCACTAATGGTTGGCTTTTCATTTCCAGTTTGTAATGATTTAAAAAACTCCCCAACTTTGGGTCGTTCCATTTCCCAATGGAAAAGTCTATTTATTGTATGAAAAACCATTTGCAAAGGGTTGGTTGTAATTTCTAAGAGACCGTGGGAGAGAAACTCAATTACTCATTATACATTTTGACAAAGAATTAATGAAAGGAAGTGGCTCTAATTCACGAGATTCATGTGGTGTGAGTTTAGAAAATGTATTTTTCTTTCTGTTTCATATGTATTTCGTTATGTTTCACAGTTCATTCATATTCATTTCCAGTGAAAGTTTCTAAGTAAGAAAAGGTAGAATTCATGTTTATTGCTCTGCCTTTGGGAAAGTTTCACATTCTGTGTTCTTCTTCTGTTGAAAAGGGTTCATGTATTCATGCCATTTTCACCCTCCTAAACAATCTTTATATTTCACATTATTTCAAATTTAATTGCTAGACTCTCCACCTGTCTTGCCTCACGAAGTAATCTGTGCGTTTGTGTTAAAATTCTCTGCTCATGCTGTTCGTTGGTCCCATACATCCCATAAACTCAGTCATTTATCAAAAATTGCCCCTTTTCCATATCTCTTTACTAGCCTAAAATCAATATTTCATTTTGAGTCATCTCAGACTTTATTGTGTATTTTTACTAAGTGTGACCCGGAGAGAGCCCTCTCCTGTTTTGGTAGGGCTAGCTACCAGACTGAGCATGGTTTGTGGTTACCCTGAACTTTGCCTTCCTTCAGCCGAAGGAAGATTTAGGCTCTAACATAGTGGTGACTCCGCTGAGGATGAACTTACACCCTTACTGCTGATAATTATAAGCTTCCGGATGATAAGTTTAGGATTTGATAGGCTGAGTGAGTTAGTCGTGTCCTTTTGATTTTTCTTAATAGCACGCTGGCTTCTAGAAGATATACCAGAGCTAATCCAAATCCAGATCCTCCTCACATCTATGAAAATCCCAATTTCATTCCAAGACTTCATCGTCAAAAGAGCTCTATATCTCTCGTGTTCAAATACCATTCATGTCCTGAGATTTTTGAGTATCTTAAAGAGCTAGATTTTGATGAGCAGTTTGAAATATGATTGTTCGAGAACAAATCCGAAAGGGTGGTTGACTCTAATGTCCCCAATCCACAGTTTTTTGTAGACATAGAAACTGAAAGGGCTAATCGGTCAATTGATAATTACATTGTGACACAGCTTCAAACTCCAATTGTTAACCCCCTACAAACTGCGCACACTCGTCCAACACCTCCGAGACCAAACCTACCAAGAGCGATGGCTACTTGTTTTGCACCTCTTGCGCTGCCTCAAGTTTTAGATGATATGCCTGCAGATTATCAAAGCAAAATCCCGTTGTTTGATGGCGCTCCTAACAACGTTACTACTCAGCAACATGTGGACAGAATGGCAGATTTCTGTGAACTTCACGAGATCGATGCAGAGAATGTGGCAATGAGACTCTTTGTACAGACATTTGCAGGTGAAGTGAGGAAATGGTTCAGAGGTTTGCCGGCTGCACGTATCGCTACCTTGGCCAACCTACAAAGATAATTTTTAGGCCGCTGGGAAGTGTAAAAGAATCCTCTCCAAATTCTGTCTAAATATGAGCAAATTGAACGAAACACTGGTGAGTCGGTCCAAGACTATTGCATTAGATTCAATTATGTTTATAACAAAATTCCCAATCATCTAAGGCTACGTGTGGGACTAGCCATGGTGAAGTTTCCAGATGGTTTTGATGCTGACATGGCTTATCAATTAAGAGAGAGAGAACCGGCCACAATGGAAGACATGCAGAAGATCGTGGTCAGTGTTGAAGCAAATCTGCTGACCAAGAGGGCTAGAGCAAAGGTAGAAAAGAATGTCACCATAAAAGAAGAATCTTCCTTGATAGATCAATTACTCTGGAAGGTAGAGCAGATGCTTGAAAGGGTGAAACTTGACAAACCTGAGCCACAAGTTAGAAATCCTAACTTCTGTGGCCAGCAACAACCACAATATAGAATAAGGCAGAGAGATTAGCGAGCCCAAGATCAGACAGCACAGCAGCTAGTACGGCCACCTTTGCAGCAAAATTTTGTGCACGGACTAGAGTTAGAGGAGGATGAGAATATAATAGGTGAGGAAAACCACTTCTTTACTCTTGATTATTTTCCTATTTATATTACTAAGGATGAGGAGTATGCAGAAAGTTCAGCTGTACAGAAAGATACAGATTTCATTCTAGCCAATGACACCATTTTGGAGGAAGAATCAGATGAGTACCAAAGAGGCTATATGAATGCTCTGTCCACCCAGAAGCAACGATATTCACTTAGAAAAAGCTACGTGCCAGTTAAACCAATTCAGAAGAGGAAGGACGTTGAGGCATCAAAGAATGATTCATCAGTTGCACAAAGGAAAGGAAAGGAGGTGGTTGATCCAGATAGCAGCAAATCACCATCAACAGAAAAATCAAATCAGCCAGTTGCATCGAAAGAAAAGGAAAGGAAAGAAATCCCAGTGAAAGAGGTAGAAAATATTTCCTCTTTTAATTTAAAGAATGAAATTTCTAAATTGAAGGTATCCATTCCCTTGACTGAAATAATGAGGAACAGTAGGTATAGAGGGAAAGTGTCTAAAATTTTGAATTTTGACCCAATGTCTGACATGCTGAATGCCGAACATGACTAGCCCGAAATGATTTTTGGGCCAGCATCGAACGGTGAGTTTCCTAATAATTATCTGCCGCCTTTTTATATTAGTTTAAGATTGCTTGATTTTGTGTTACATAATGCCATGTTCGATTCCGGAGCTTCTCACAATCTCATGCCCAAGGCTATCATGGATAAGCTGGGTTTGGACGTCACCCGACAATACCATGATCTCTATTCATTTGATTCCAGCAGAGTAGGATGTATCGGGCTGATCAAAGACTTGGTTGTGACTCTGGATCAAATCCCAATGAAGAATGTTTTGATGGATATTGTTGTAGCAGATATTCCTCCCAGGTTTGGCATGCTTCTCTCGAGGTCTTGGGTAGCAAAATTGAAAGGGACACTACAACTAGATTGCTCCTATGCAACGATTCTGGTGTTTGGCCAAATGCGGAAAATGTATCGGGAACAAAAAATGAAATACATGATTACAAGCAAGGAGAAACCATCCGATTAATTATGTACATACAGATTTAGAGTCCTTCATTTTGTATTCTAATAGTTTCAATGATATCGATAGTCAGTTAGTAGAAGCATAAAATATCCTGGAAATAGTAGAAAATTTCAAAGGAGTTTTAAAGAAAGAAGGACAAGAACAATAGAACATCGTTGAGCGATCAGCTGAAAGTCATGGACAACAAGCAGACAAAGCACAACAAACAACAAACAGATTTTCAGTACTTGCAAGAAAAGGAGGAAGGTTTGTAGACCATGGATTTCGATGGAGCAGTGGGAAATGATGGTGCCAGAATTGGGATTTGGGTATGCAGTCCTTTCTCCGCCCCGAACAAAGTGCCTAGTAACATGCGGGTATGCTCTTACAAGTTAGCTTTTGATTGTTCAAACAATGAAGCTGAGTATGAAGCTCTGATTGCTGGCCTAAAAATTCTAAGAAAGCTGAATGCTAATAGGATTGCAGTATATGGTGACTTTGAATTGGTGATTAAATAGGTAAGAGGTGAATCTAAAGCAAAGCATCCTTGGATGCGGGCTTACCATAATGTAGTTCTAGACATCCTAAAATTATTTTCAGAATATACCTTAACATGTGTGCCTTGTGTACAAAATAGCATTGTTGATGCTCTTGCTAAGGAAAAAAGTAGTTTGAAGATCCCAATGAACTCCAGTAATAAATTCAAAATCCATGTCAAGCATCATCTGACTGTCCCAGACAATTAGAGATATTGGCAAGTTTTCCAAGATGATGAGGAGATTGATGATTTTCTGCAAAACAAAGGTAAGTTCAAAGAAACCTCAATTGATGTAGAAAATGATGATGGTAAAGATAATGGTAAAGATGATGTGCAGATAAATCAAATGGACGTGTTGGAGCTAAAGAATAACATTATTCCTAAAGGCTTGATACCTTTAGAAGAACTCTTTGATCAAGATGATGTAGCCCGCAAACCAACATTGCAACGAACAGAGAAGGGTGTGGAAGAGGTCAATGTCAGAACAACTGCTAATCCTAAAATGGTAAAACTGTCTAAAGCATTGCCACAAAGGATAAAATTCAAGTATATCAGTTTGTTGTCTTCATTCGCCAATGTGTTTGCTTGGGACTATTTTGATTTAAAGACATATGATACCAATATAATTCAGCACACTATACCCATTAAGCCCAATCAGAAACCTTTCAGACAGAAGTTGAGAAGGCTAAACCCAAAGCTGCTTCCATCAATTGAAAAGGAGATAAATAGGTTTTACAGATCAGGAATCATTGTTCCCATCAGATTTTCGGATTGGATCTCTAATTTGCTGCCCGTACGAAAGAAGACAGGTGAGATTCGCTTGTGCATTGATTTTAGAAATCTCAATAAAGTTTTGTTAAAAGATAACTATCCACTGCCCAAAATGGATCATATACTTCAGCGAGTAGTGGAAGCATCTCGTATGTCACTACTTGATGGTTATTCTAGATATAACCAAGTTTCTGTCCATGAAGATGACCGAGACAAGACAGTGTTCGCCACTCTATGGGGAACTTTTCATTACGCTAAAATGCCTTTCAGTTTGAAGAACGTGGGTGCCACATTTCAGCATGAAATGGACTTGGCTTTCGCAAATGAGAAGGATGTCTTTTTGGTTGTGTACCTAGATGATCTGATGGTTTTTTCCAAATATGATGAAGAACACGTGTACCATCTAAAAACTGTCTTTCAAAAGTGCAGAAAATATGGCCTGTCACTGAATCCGAAAAAGAGCTTGTTCGCCATGGAAGAAGGAAAACTACTCGGGCACATTATCTCAAAAAATGGCATTCGTATTGACCTAGCATGTGTACAAGCGATTCAACAAATCGATCTGCCCCAGAATAAGAAAGAGATTCAATCTTTCAATGGTAAAATGAATTTTCTATGCCGCTTTGTACCTAATCTTGCTGAACACCTAAGAGAGATTACAAACATGCTTAAGAAGGACAACCAAGTGAAATGGACGGAGGAGGCTGTGAAATATTTTAATTTAGTCAAATTGGCTCTTTCTTCAGCTCCTGTTCTAGTCAGCCCAGACTACACTCAGGATTTTATATTGTTTTCATTCGCTTCAGAGCATACTATGGCAGCTGTGTTATTGTAGACAATAGATGATCACGAAAGATCAATTGCTTTCTTCAGCCGAGCCATAAGAGATGTAGCCTTAAAATATAACATCATTGAGAAGCAAGCCCTTGCACTTGTGAAAGCATTGAAAGATTTTCGGGTATATATTCTGCATTCTCGTATTTTGGCTTATGTTCCTAATGCTGTTGTCAAAGATGTTTTAGTGCAGACAGATCCGGAAGGAAGACAAGGCAAGTGGATTGCAGCTTTGTTGGAATATGATGTGGAAATAAAGCCCACCAAGCTTGTTAAAGGACAGGGATTGGCAAAGTTAATGGCTGAATCAAACTTGCACGCCTTAGACATAAATCTAATCGTTGTTATGTCCAATGAGAATTGGGAAGGTTCATCAATTCAGGTATCTGAAATGTTTGCTCTTTCTCCGTGGTATTCAGATATCATATATGTGCTTAAAAATTTGTCACCACTACCTAACATGACTAGAAACAAAGCTAGAACTCTCAAATTGAAGGTTGCCAAGTTTTGCATTCTAAATTCTGCACTTTATTGGAAAGATCCCGGTGGCGTTCTGTTGAATTGTTTGGTGGAAAAAGAAGCAAAGCAGGTCATGGAGGATTTCCATGAAGGAGACTGTGGTGGTCACCTTTTTTTGAAATCAACAGCAAATAAAGTCCTGAGAGCAGGATACTATTGGCCGACATTGTTTGCTGATGTATATAAGGTGGTCAAGAGCTGTCATAAGTGTCATATTTTCGAAGGAAGGCAGAAATTATAGCCTTTGCCACTTAAGCTCATTGAGGTGAGTGCCCCTTTTTAGCAATGGGGGTTGTATTTCATTGGTGAAATTCATCCCGCTTCTTCCGGTCAGCATAGATGGATCCTCACAACGACAGATTATTTCACGAAATGGATCAAAGCAATTCCCACGAGACAAGATACAGATGCAATAATTATTTCATTCCTTGAAAATAACATCTTGTCTTGCTTTGGTTGCCTGAATAAATTAATCATTGATAACGCAACAACTTTCAAATAAAAAAGGATGGTAGAGTTTTGCCATAAATATCACATCATTTTGGGTCACTCCACTGCCTATCATCCGCAAGGCAATGGACTGGCGGAGTCTTCGAATAAATCATTAGTCAACATCATCAAGAAGCTACTGGAAATAAACAAGAAGAGTTGGCATAAGAGGTTGGTTAATGCACTTTGGGCAGATCGGGTTAGTCAGAAGAAATCCATTGGTACGTCCTATTTTGAGCTTGTTTATGGAGTTGATATAGTGTTTCCTACCTCTCTCACAGCCCCGGTAGTCAAACTTCTTCAGGAGGCTGGCAGTGAAGATGATCCTATGTAGAGAAGGTTGAATAAAATGGTCCACTTGCAGCAGAACAGAGAAGAAGTTTTCCAAAACACGTCCAAGTTGCAGGAGAAGATTAAGAAAATTTATGACAGAAAAGCAAAGGCGGACAAATTTCAGTTGGATCATGTGGTGCTAAAGTGGGATGCAAGGAATGAGGAAAAGGGTAAGCACGGTAAGTTCGAGAATCTCTGGAAAGGTCCCTTCAAGATTGCAGCATATTGGGGTGAGAATGCCTTTCTTCTGAAGGAAATGAACGGGGAAGATTTTCCAGGAGGGCTGATCAAGGGTCGACTGCTCAAGCAGTACCATTTATGAGTTGTTGACGTTGCTTCCACTGTCATTGTAAATATGATTTTATTTCACTTTGGTTAGAGTTTGTCAAGTTAGTCTTCAAGTCATTTCAAGATCGAATTTGAGTTAGTTTTCGGTCATTTTGGTTTCATAAATGAGTCAGAGTCTTGTATTGTTTGTCGAAATAATGAATCCATAGCCCAATGGACGAAGGCGCTGTCTAGCTCTTCCAGAGATCTGCTGTTCTTGGCACCTCCAAGGAGCTACCATCCCCCACTGGAGCCAATGTTAGAGTTGGTCTTGTTCATCCTCTGTCAAAGATCAAAACTCTTTCAGAATTTCATTTTTAGGGGTCTCGCTCCATCCACTCAGCTGCATTTCGTTAGGGGCATGCCATAATCTGACAGGAGGGTCTTGTCAGTCATTACCCCTTACCCTCATGTCTTGCACCTGCTAGATTAGGTCTTTTCATCAATGTTTACTAGAGCCCATGATAGTCAATGTTCGATCTTTTAATGGAAAAGAGTCATTTCAGTCATTAGGTCTAGGGATCAGTTAATTTGGTCTTCAACCATGTCCAATAAAGCCATGCAGGCCAGAGGGAAGCCCTTACAAAGTTGTGATTTAAGGATTTTCATCGTCATGTTGACAGATTACGACTGTTCTTCAAAACTCTGTTTTGAAGAAAAGTTAACAGTGCGTCATTTGTGATAATTTTCAAAAATTTTCCAGTTGATCTCTTCAGGCGTAGTCATGGTTTCCTTGGCCAAATTCCATATCAGCTACCCCTGAAAAAGTGTCGAAAATTTCATCATTTTAGTTAAAAATCAAAAAAGGACAAGTGAAATACAGAGTTGAATTAAATCATGGAAAAAGTGCCAAAACAAAACATTACCAAAGTGGGTTTTGAAGAAACAAAAATCAAAACCATGACTCTAATGGCTTTATATAGAATTTTCACAAGAAACAATGCAATTTTGCACACCAAGGTTAGAGAGAAGCATTTCAAAGTGATTGTGAGAAGTAGCATGCAATTTGAGTGAGGTTGGAGGTGTTTTGACACGTGCGACACATAGGCAGAGGGGCATGATGCACTGAGCGTGACCACACAGTGTTAAAACAACACGGGCGCGACGCACACAAACGGCGCGGCACACCGGGTATGCTATGTGGCGCACACCCATAAAGGCCCGATTTTTCTCCAAATTGCAACAAATCACCTTTGAATCCCTTGAAATTGCCAGGTAGGGTCGACATCTCAGTTGCTCATCCATTTTTGTGAATATGATGATGGTTTATGGCCGTTTATAGTTTCAATAAAACTCTTAAACCCTACCACTTGAAGTCATCAAAACCATCTTGGTTAGGGTTGCAAATTCGTTCTGTTGATGCCAAGGTTCCTCCACCCTTTCAATTTTCCCTTCTTTCCATCGTTCCCTTCCCCCCTATTCCATTTTTCCCATCTTTCCCTACCCTAAAACGTACTAAAATCCTATTCCCCATCCCCTCCACTCATTTTTCAAATGTAAAACCACAAAATCCTACCTTATAAAATCCCCAAACCCTCCTACATGTCCCTAAACAAAATTTCTCCCCATAATCCCTAATCCCTCCATATTATTCCCCTTCGTAACAGTCCCTTTTGCATTGTTCCCCTCGGTGGTAAAATTCATAACAACACAGAGTTTCATACATCATCAAAGGGCAATCCAAGCACAATCCATATACAACAGTCATGGCATCTGAGCATTCATCGGATTATGAAAGGGAAACCCAAAGTGACTCATCCTTAGAGGAACAGGCTCCCCAGAGACCTCATAAAAGTGGCATACATGTTAAGGAAGAACCAACCACCCTTACAGAATTGCAGGCCTGCCCTCTTGCTATGTCATGTTTCTAGCATCTGTCATGTTTTGAGTTTTGTCAAAAAGTGGCTAGTGTTTGATTTCATAATGAGTTGGATCGTCTTTTTGTGCTTCACTTACATGGAGATCACGCTATCTTAGTTAGTGTCACCTTCACACTTACACCTGAAACTGTCTCATTAGCAACCAACATACCGAACATTGGAGAACCATGGCACAAGAAATAGAAGGTTGATTGGCAGCATTATGAGCCATACATTAAGGTTGGTTTCTTGAGGCAGGTCAAAAGAGTCTTTCCATTCCGATATTTGAAAGATGAATATGCTCCATTAATGAAGTTAATCATGAAATATTCCAGCTGTGAGGGGAGGTTCTCTTGTTTATATGCTTATCACATCAGGTTGCTCATGCATTTTACCAGGGTACGAATGATCAACATTCTGTATTTCATTTGTAGGAACATAGAGAGGATGAACACCTTCATGCAGCACAAAACCCCTCAGCAGCAACTTAACAGTGTTTATCATTTTTCTCTTATTAAGATTTTGGTGGTTCATCAGCTGGAATTACAGGGCATTACTTGGGATGATTTCATCTCTCGTGACCTCTTAAGCACTTCACAGGTATTATCAGAGGTTGAACATGAGATAGGAGGTCCTTCCCATCAGTATGAGCGCCATGAGACCGCTACTATGCCGGTATTCATCACATATCAGAGAGCTAGTAGACATTTGTTCGCAGCAGCAAAGCAAGTGTTATCTGGTGGAAGGGGCCTTGCTTCCAACATCGGCCACACAGGTATAGGACAAGGGCAAGGAGCCCATGCATGACGAGGGGCCATCAGGTGAATGAGAGGCCGACTTCATTCTCATTCATGATGATGATACAGATGTGGAGAGTGCCAAACTTAGGAGGACCATCTAGGAGCAACAAACAAAGATCCAAGCCTTGTCTCTCAATTTGGAGAGGGCTACGTGGATTATCAGGTACTTGGAGTAGAGGAATAAACAGCTCTAAGACCAGCAGGAGATCATGGAGCTGCAAAACATCCGTGAGAATCGTCGATCTACCCAACAGAGGAGGATTGAGCTCACTCCATTAGAGCAAGAGATTAATAATGATCGAGAGTCTTGGCTTGAGTAGATCAACATCCACCTTGAGAGACTGCTAGAGAAGGCCGACAAGGACAAAACATTATTGAGGCATATGTTTTATCACTACAGGGCACGGAACATGAGTTCAAAGGCTCAGATAAGGAATTTGAAGGCGAAATTGAGGAGAGAGACAAAAAGAAAAAAGAGGAAAAAAGAGCAAGATTGGCTTTGAATCTTGGCTGAAGCTTCTTTGGCCCAGCATGGCACTTCCTACAGAAGCTCCAACCCAAATTTCAAAAAATTTGGGGCAATTTTGGTCATTTGAAAATTTTTTGTGCACAAATAGGGTTTTTCTCGCTGTGCGCCGCGCCACTGGGGCGCGCTTATACTAGGGATCTCTAAATGGAAAACAATTTACATTTTTGGATTCAACATGAAAAATCATGACTGTTGGTGCATGGCCCAGAAGTTTGGGCAAGTTTTGAGTCCTCAGGAGGTCAAAAACAGTCAAAAAATGACCTATCTGCCCCTATTTTGACACAAAGGAAGCATTCATGGGAGATTGAATTTTTGGAGGGGCAAATGAGCACCACATTCAGAAATTCCACTTGGGTTGGAAAGCAGACATGCAAGGCTTTCAAAAAAACACACTTGGGAACAATTTGGACTTCAGAAAGTATCTCAAAACCACCTCCAAAGTGGCACAATGCATACATTTTTGGGCGCGACACACAGAGACCCAAAGGCCAAAATCACTTCCGCTCCGCGAAATTTTGATTCGCGATTTTCTCAAATGGGCCCGTTCATTTACACTAAATTTTTCTCGGCACCTAAGGCAAAGTTTAAAAATATTTTCACTAAAGGTTGGCTTCTATCCAAGTGGCAAAAGGAAGGTGAGCTGTCACCCAAAAATCTATGCTACAGTTTTGTCATTTTTCTAATGCTGCACCTGTCGCTAATGGTTGGCTTTTCATTTCTAGTTTGTAATGATTTAAAAAACTCCCCAACTTTGGGTCGTTCCATTTCCAAATGGAAAAGTCTATTTATTGTATGAAAAACCATTTGCAAAGGGTTGGTTGTAATTTCTGGGAGACTGTGGGAGAGAAACTCAGTTACTTATTGTACATTTTGACAAAGAATTAATGAAAGGCAGTGGCTCTGGTTCATGAGATTCATGTGGTGTGAGTTTAGCAAATGTATTTTTCTTTTTGTTTCATATGTATTTCGTTATGTTTCACAATTCATTCATATTCATTTCCAGTGAAAGTTTCTAAGTAAGAAAAGGTAGAATTTAGGTTTATTGCTCTGCCTTTGGGAAAGTTTCACGTTCTGTGTTCTTCTTCTATTGAAAAGGATTCATGTATTCATGCCCTTTTCACCCTCCTAAACAATCTTTCCATTTCGCATTATTTCAAATTTAATTGCTAGACTTTCTGCCTGTCTTGCCTCACGAAGTAATCTATGCCTTTGTGTTAAATTCTATGCTCATGCTGTTCGTTGGTCCCATACATCCCAGAAACTCAGTCATTTATCAAAGATTGCCCCTTTTCGATATCTCTTTACTAGCCTAAAATCAGTATTTCATTTTGAGTCATCTCAAACTTTATTGTGTATTTTTACTGAGTGTGACCTGAAGAGAGTCCTTTCCTGTTGTGGTAGGGCTCGCTACCAGACTGAGCATAATTTGTGTTTACCCTGAATTTTTCCTTCCTTCAGCCTAAGGCAGATTTAGGCTCTAACAACTCTTATTTTATTATTTTTCCTTGTGAGGCCACTTTTAGGTTGAAATTTCCTCGAATGAGTTTTGAAAGAAAATTCCTGAAACAATAACAAGTATTTACAAATTCTCCCTTCCAAAACAGTTTTGTTGACAAGATATTTTAGTGCAGAGTGATCAGTGAAAAATTTGAAAGGTCCTCCAAGTAAATAGTGCCTAAAATTTTGAAGCAAATACACCATAGAAAGAGCCTCTCACTTAGTAGTTGTGTAATTTATTTTAGCATTGGAAAGATTTCAAATAGAAAAATAAATAATATAATCAAGATTATCTTCACTAGGTTGCACTAGTATGGCATAAAGAGCAATACCAGATGCATCAATTTGTACATGAAATTCTTTTTTCTAATCTAGATAGACTAGAATTAGAGAACTTGCAAGATTTTCCTTCAAATTATCAAAATAAGCATCACAATAATCAATCCATATAAATTGTTCAACCTTTTTCAATGACTTGTCCAATGAAGCAGTAATCAGACCATACTTATGGATGAACCTTTGATAATAACTCATATTCCACAATGTGGTTCACAATTGTTTGACACATGTGGGTGGTTACATGTTAAGGAATACCATAAATTTAGTAGGATCTACACATACACCATCTTTAAATATAATATGCCCCAACAAAGTACCAAATGGAACAACAAAAATATGCTTCTTTGGGTCCGAAGAGATTTGTAACTTTCTGCATATATCAAACATAACTCAAATAGAATATAATGTTTTTAGAAAAGACTATATACTATCTAGTCATGCATATAAACTTCAAGAAATTTATGAATATACTTCTTGAATGCAATAATAACCATCCTAGAAAAGTTATATAGAGAATTCTTATTAAAAAAATGCATGACATAATAAGCATAGGAACCCCATTCGGTGATGAAAGTGGTTTTCCTTTTATCCTCCTCTGCAATGCAAACTTGATGATATCCAAAAACGCATTTGTGAAAGAATAAGCTTCCAACAACACAACATTGTGTAACACATTGTTGTTGAAAGGGGTGGGAAATGGATCACGAACACAAGCATTATTAAGACTCCAATAATCTACACGGACTCTGATATCACTTGAATATTTCTTGTCTTGAATGACAATAGGACTGATCCATTCATCTTCATCAACAGGGAATATGAGTTCTCCGTCTAGAATTTTATCAGTCTCTCTTTTAACCTTTTCTTTGGCTCGAAACTTCAGACAATATGGCCAATTCTTAATTGGCCTAACATCTGATTTAGAATAATATTCATCGCTCCCAAATCCTACTTTATGCCTTTAAGTTATGAAACTGATGCAGCCAACAAATCCTCATATTTTTTCAACAAATCAAATATTTTCTTAGTAGTCTACTTATCCCAATAATCATCAATAAGGGCCAACTTGTTTTTGTCCTCAATTCCAATGTTCTACTTATGAAATTATAAATGTTTCAAATGTAGAGCATCCTTGATAGGATCATCCTTAATACTCCTCTCACCTTCAGATTCCTCTAAGATTAAATGCCTTAGTTCCTTTAAATCATCCTCTTTAGGATCCTTGTTAACTTTATCATAAGTGATAGATTATTGGAATACTGACTCATGTAGACTTTTGTAACCTATAGTGTTGTTGAAGTAAAAAATTGGCTTTCTAATAGGGAATAATAACCTCTTAATTTCTTTCAGAGCCTCAACTATATGTGCATCCACATCTGAAAAGAAAAAGTAACTATAGAATTTAGTTATCAATGCATCCCATCTAGCCATATGCCTCTTCATTTCTTATTTTAGATATTAGGCTTGCAAAAAGTACCTAGTGTATGAATAAGTTGATGTACCCACAAATTAACAGGAAATTTAACGTTTTTCCAAACATCATTGTAAACTTGAACATGCCTTTGAGGGCTAGTATAACCCTCATACAGAAGGATTGTATCCAAGAACTTTTCAGGAATAGGAAATCGACACAACACAATAGACTTAACAAAATCCCAATTTTGGAACTGGTTGTGGCGAGTTCCCCACTATATCGTGGGTGTGGCTTACAAAGAAGCATACATCAAAGGAATTCTCTGATTTTCTTCAATTTGGATTTTAACTTATTCGATAAAGTTAATAACATAAATAATTCCATTAAAAAAATGGGAGTTCCTTACCTCTATATCGATCCATATAATAGAGTGAATTGTTGCACAATGTCTAGAGTGTAACTTATGATCTCCTTGCTACCATTCATCCAGTGCAACATTTGAACCATCTTCAGTATGTTGAACACTCCTCTCACTAAGAGAACCATTTTTTTATAGGATTAATGTAATCCTCCATCTTCCCAACAATTAATTGATATAGTTTATCTATAATGTTAGGCTCATCTACATCATCAACAATATTTATAAACATTGTACGTTGATAGGGATCCAATGGTTTAATAACTTAAACTCCATCCACTTCGAAAGCCATAGTTTCTTGGTTGAGGTGAATAATGGCATAGTTTTTGAATTCCCAATCAACTCCCAAAAAGGTTGGATAAGGATTCTTGTCGCCAAGAATATCAATGAATTCAAAGTATACACATGTATTTACTCAATGATATCAACTTATACATCCTCTAAACAACCAATGAGGAGATTGCAATACAGGTTAGCCATATGCAATTGAATAGGATATAACACCAAATTAGGTCTTCCAATCCTTCTCAATTTTTTCACGGCAATATATTCACATTAGAACCTAGATATAATATAATTTCTTTGATCTAGTTCTAATAATTTGAACATCAATATGAAACTCCCTTCCCATCCTTTTTTTATTGTGACGGAATTTCCTGGAATTTCACTTGGCAAAGTTAGTAGAAATGGGTCACTATGATAATTATTCATCCTTTAGAACACTTCTTAGTTTCTTATATAGCTGTCTAGATAACTTCTCATCATTCATAATATGCAAAAAGATATTAAACTAATCCACAATAGGATGAGATGTCGATTGCAGAGTTCGAGGTCTCCTCATTTCTCCCTTTTCTTGTTGTCTTTCTCACAAACTATATGAAGAAATTATTTTTTTTAAAATGTCAAAAACATCGTTGTAATGTTCCTTTTGCTGAATGGGATCATATGGTTTCTTTAGAGATGTAGGATTTATAACAACAGGTTGTTGAGGAACCTCCCTGTCAGCTCTAGTGCACCTACCTCCTCTAGTAATAATATTAATATGGTCTTGAGGAACAAAGTTAGGCTCTCTAGGTTCAATGTTGATCATACTATCACCCTTCTATTTGTTGTGTTCTTCCCAATGAGAAACTAATTTTGGGAAATATTCGGTAGCATGAGTGTTTACTTGGAAATTAGAACACCAAGACCTCCTTGGAAATAGACAATCATGAGAAACATGGTCTTCTTGATCACAGTTCTAACACCGAATTTCACCTCTACCTCTAGTTCTTCCCCCCTTATTCCATCTCCTCCTCGTCCTAGAGGAGATTCAAAACCGAAATGCAGCGTAGTCTAGGAAATCAACCAGAGCATCTAATGTAGAAATTTTGAATAATTTAACACATATTCAATGGAGATTATCCTGATCATGTACTATTGCGGAAAACATACACAATACATAAGCTCCTCTACGTTGATCATCAATATAGCAGCATCAATAACAATAAAACATCAAGAGCATTCACACATTAACACAGTATGTATCCCGGGGAAAGCATCTCGCTAAAAACCCCAACTATCTGTATATTAATGATTGAGTCATGTAACATTACACAGCATAATACTTCTCACAAGTATCTCCACCTCTGTTACACACAATACAGCTCAGATCTGAATCAATCACTGGCTCAAATCTCCTTCGCTGCTTGCCTGCCTCCGCTGCTCAATACCTGCTCAAGAACTGATGATAATTCCAAGGCAACCACCTATTTCCTTGGCTAAATCACGTGAGCACAAGCTACAATGTGGGCAAACTCATTGGCATACTCAATCCCTTGAATGTGCAAGATCTGACGCACAACTATAGTCACAACTGATAGCAATCTGATTCTCTAACACCTGTCCCTGCTGAACTGAACATGCACTGACATGCAACTGAGTTAACTGATGTATTCATTAGTTGTATTATGAGTTAATAACTTGTGAATTAATTAATAACTAATTCACCCAACTCATCTCTAGTCTATTTGCCAGTTAGACTAAATACAACCAGTTTAACAAAGCTAAACTGAACACAACTCCATCAACTGCACCTCCAGTCCACTAAACTCAACTCACTTGAGTTCTAACTGAAGTCCTGCATGCAAATATTAGTCATCCCATAGGTAACCACGTATTTCCTTCTGGGATCTGCATGTACCACATCCGTAGCTCATCCTGAAGTGCTCCAAGAGAATAAGACAAAGTTTATAGTCTAAATATTATTATGAGCTAATAATATTTGACTGTTCTATATTTAGACTGAGCAGTCACTCCGCTGTGGTCTAAAAATAGAAGTCCATCTATTTTTCCAACTTGATCAATCATCCATAAACAACAACCTGCAATCCATAGACATGATCCATATGTCTAAAAATAGACATACTCTAAAAATAGACTTGCGCCAAAAATAGCCTGCGGGCCCACTTAGTGAAGGCGACTCTTTTCACTAAGCTCCATCATCTTGTTGCAATATCAACAAGCATTTATTGTTGCACACTTTTCAACACTCCCTCTCAACAAGAAAGCCTTCCTCTCAAACCCGATCCTGTAACTCTAGAATGTTCTGCATGCAATACATCTGGCCGGTCCACTTGCTCTATCATCAAAGTCTCTGACTGCTATTGCCTCTGTTGACTAAAAACTCTACATCTCTGTGCTCTTCAGTATCTGAATGCTCTAGCCTCTGTCACCTTGATCTCTCACTACATCCGTGCTGCTGCTGGTTCTATCTCCCGGCACTGCATCCGCACTGCACCTCCCAACTGACCTCCCTGTTGGGCTAGAAACATACTCTGATGCTGAAGCTCTACCTGCTGCTGACAAGTGCTCCCTCTCTGACATCTGCGCTACTGCAACATCTTCATGCATCTCGCACCATTGCACACCTCCCTGTGCCACCTAGCACTGTGCAAAACACTTGTGCCTCTCGCATTGTTGCAGCCAGCTAGCTATGCGCTGTCCTGGATTCCCCGCACTGTCGCTCTCTCTGCCGCTCCATCCGCATCTATCTCTACCCAATCAGTCAGTTCCTGCTACTCCACATCGGGGCTCTCATAGCAAGGTCTCATCCAAGAGGTTGGGTACCTCAAGGATCCTACCCCTCCTCCTTGGGACGATCACCCTATATCGCCCCACCTCCTACTTGGAGGTATGGCTGCATGCGATCCCTCAGCCCACCTGGCTCGAAGTTTCCCCCTACTGGAGGTCTCTAGATGAGTAAATGTCTCTACTCGATCTCCACTCAGCTTCCCCTGTTGTGGCTTCTCCACAACCTCCTGAAGCTGCTGCACCAATCGTGGCTCCTCCACAATTGTCTGAGACTTCTTTTGGCTCTGCATGTTGAGAGGTAATATACCCTCCCTCTCAACCAAGTCTCCATCAGTTGCCTTGCTACTCAAGGCTTTGCATGCATCTTGAACCTCAAGAGCATACAGGTTCTTGACTCGTGAACCAATCTGCTTCACTTGTCTAGTGATGATGTGTCTAAGGAAAACCTTTCTGTCTCTGAAGACTACATCATAGCCTCTGTCTTCCAGCATCGCGATTGACACCAAGTTTCTCTTCAGTCCTGGTACATACTTGACATCGGTCAAGGTAAGGTGAGCTCCATGCTCCCTCTGAAAAATAACCGTGCCTACACCTGAGACACTATACTTCTCATCATTACCCATCCCTATGAGTATCTGGAGATCTTTCTCCTCCAAAGTACTGAACAAACTTTTGTCACCGGTCATGTGGAAAGAAGCTCCACTGTCAAGAAACCAACCACTTCCCATCATGGATGAAACCATGCATGCGAAGAGTGTGAAATCCAACTCAAACTGTGAAGCAAGTGCCTCACCTTCAGATCCTTCCTCGGATCCCTTCTTGGACTTCTTCTTTGGCCAATTAGTAGCATAATGGCCCAACTCATGACAACGAAAGCATCTCACCTTTGACTTGTCAACCTTCTTCCCATCATTGGAAGAACTGGATTCAGAAAGAGAAACCTTACCCTTCCCCTTCTTCGCATTACTCACAAAGGCACAGTTCTTCTCATCATGCATAGATGAAGAACTGTCTCTGGTGCTCCGTCTGATCTCCTCCTGCATCAAATCTGACCATAGCCGTTCCCAATTTGGAAGTTTTCTCCCTTCCATTCACCGAGTCCCGGTAGATATGCCAGCTCTTAGGAAGGCCAAGGAGTGCTAGACTCACCATCCTCATCATCGACAGTCACCCCCACACTTCCCAGCTCATCCCAGC
>APFE030512700.1:244042-255434 GCA_000404065.3 Pinus taeda
AGAAGGAAAATTAAGAAAATAGAGGCATTACTGATAAAAGGCTTATGAGGATCATTTCATAGATTTTGCTGGTTGAGATTTTGTTAGTTGAACCTTTTTTCATTTTTTTTTTTTAATTAGTGAGAATGAGAGAGAGACCACCAAGAAGAAAAAGAAAGCAAGCAACAAAAGGAAGGAAAAGGAAATCAAAGGACAAGCAAGGAGAATGTTAGATCAATAGCTTTAGTAGGAAGATTTTGTAGGTAACAGGTTGCATGTGTGATTTCCTAGCTGAGGTGTGAATTCATGGTTCATGCATTTTTGTATTTGGTTTATTTATTGTCATTGGCATGGGTTTTTCCGGGTTTGATAGTGGTTTCAACCATGCCTTGCTGTTTCCTAGATAACCATGGTGTGATGGGATTCATTTATTGGTTGAGCTTTGGATTATTGGAAGGTTTTGGAATCAGGTGAGGTGGTCTTAGGAAAATTACCAAGGGTTGGGGGTGGAGATGGTTTTCTCCAGGAAGCCCTCGACCAGTGGGTAGAGATAGGAAAATTCCTCAAGTTATGTTGAAGGAATTATGATACATCCAAGATTGTTTAGGTTGAGATCTCTTGACCGGTTTTGGCTAGATCATGATAGTTTGAGGGTGGAGGTGATTTAACCTCTAGATTTCCTTGGTTATTTATGTCTTTTTTTATTCCATTAGATCCCACATTCATTCTTGGAATATGTTATGTGGGTTATTGGCTGAAAGAAATATTTGGTTCAACTCAACCAATGGTCGTGTGGTACGTGGAAGTCCTTGACTTGATGGCTTTTGCATAAGTTAATAGAAGTTATTTTCCTATAGTGATATATGAGCATTTTTACTTGTTATTATGTGGCTTTGATGGTTGTTCTATCACGGTTAATATTCTAGTTATTGTTGGTTATAAGCATGGTTTATGATGTGATGTGGCTATGACTCTTATTATGATTTGATAAGTTAATGAATGGTTGATGAATGCATGGGATAACAAGTATGGTTGAAACTACTTGAGAAGGAATTATACCTTCTCGGCGATTTCCAGCTAAAGTATAAATATTTACACTCATATATACATTCATGACCTATAGCTTACATGTTTACCATGTATTTGGTGAAATGCCTAGTATGTTCTGGTTTGTCTAGGTCAAGTTTTTGACTCATGTTTGAATGCTTAGATTTGTTGTCATGTATATTATAATTATGAGAAGACAAAGGCAATTCTAAGCAGTGGTCTTGAGGATAGCATGGAATTTAGGCTAAGATATCAGAATCACATCCTTTGAACTGGGAAAGTTGGGTCACAACTGCATGGAAGTAGACTTGTGTATATGGTTGGAGGCCTACAACCACACCCAAGCCTTTTCATGCATGTGGTTGGGGGTCTAGGTCAGTGAAAAGGAGACCCAACTTAGGGTTGGGTCACCTGGGGTGGTTCTTTGGCCCCTGAGTGTCCTTTATCCCTGAGGTATGTTGTGATTTTTCAGTCAATGGTCAGTTTCTAGGACTCACTTCGTTAACTAAATCTTGGAGGTTGGGTCATGTCAGAGTGGTACTCTGCTTCACATTTACCTAGAGGGATTGTAAAAGTGGGTAAATGTGGGGGTGGAGTTGTTGCATAATGAAAAATTGGAATCTTCCCTACCAAGTCTTCTTCCATGAGAAATATGTCTAGGCACTTCACTACCATAACATTCCCTACCTGCTGATTTCTCCAAGTTGGCTTGTATTTGATCAAATTGACATCAATAAGTCGACCCTCTGCTAGTTCCCTGGAGAAAACGTCTTTCAACGAGTCTAACTGAGCTTATGGTCCCCAAATCTTTGAGGCTCCCAATGAAAAGTTTAGATATCCTCTGATCACTAAGTTATCGGACTTCATGAAGGACTTGTCCATCAACTTATTCTAGAAAGAGGCCCTATCATGGCAAGGGCCTTAGATGTTTACCACTATGAGCTCCAAATTTAGCTATGGCGAGAAAACAACTGCTCCTAATGTCATATCTAGTCCCCATGTGCTTATTTCTTTTAACTTCCTCAAATTTAACTCTGTAGCTAAACCCTCGAAGCACCCCCTTGCATCAAAAAAAAAGAAGAACCAAGTAGGAAAACGATTAACTAAAGATTCAAAAACCAAATACCTAGGATCCAGTGTTTCTTGGAGAAGAATGATTTTAGGATTTGTAGAATGAACCAAATGTTTCAAGGCTAGTTTTCTTAGGAACTAGCTAGATCTTTATTGTTGGAAGACGAAACAATCATTTACAAATAGATACAAGGGCCTACACCACTCTAAGCGCCCCAACAAGGTATTGTTGATTTAAATGGGAAATATAAATTTAAGCCTTTAGCCAGGATTTGGATATATTAAATTTTTGATCTCTGGCCTTTAAAATATTGACCTTAGAGGTTGAGATAGAAAGGCTCCCACCCTGGGAAATGGATTCTTCTTTGGGCATCCTAGACCTCAGGTTATAGTGAGGGGTCACCGAAGAGGGAAAGACAAGGCCCAAAATTTGGATGGTTGAGGACTTGATAGGGGATGTTGTAGTGATAATGTTTTCCAGAGAGTCAACATGCAACTTCAAGGAATGACATCCAAAAGAAAAAGGATTGGATGGACTAGGCCCCAAAATCATAACAGAAGTAGAAAAAATATGAGATTCATGACAGGAAGGAGGAGGAGAAGGGATATTACTCATAGGAAGAGAATGATACTCAATCTTGGGGGCTGTGACAATCTAGGCCAACTAATCTTGGCACCTTCCCTTCGAAGGTATAATCTGAATCGCCTCCCATCCCTAAT
The DNA here is from genome assembly GCA_000404065.3 of Pinus taeda. NCBI lineage: Eukaryota > Viridiplantae > Streptophyta > Pinopsida > Pinales > Pinaceae > Pinus > Pinus taeda. The sequence continues at coordinate 246,860 of APFE030512700.1, forward strand.
CTGAACTTGGATCCACCTGACATTCAATCAGTGTCACCTTCCTGACCATAGCCCTTTGAGAAGAAAATCCAAGCCTAATCCATCCATTATTCCTTGCCTCCTCCAATCCATGGCCCTACCTCCTTTTTCCTTTGGACTCAAGGGGGGAATCTATGACCATATAACCTTGCTTGTGGTAGCAACAACAAAAAAAGGGTAGTTACTCATTGTCTAATTGTTGAATGTGTGTAAGGCCCTAAATTGAGAATTTTAGGTACTCAGAGAAGTTCCCTATGGTCTAACTCTACCAGGATTTGAGACACCTTCTTGGTCCTTGTAAGTTTAAACAACATGTATGCTTCGAGAAACTTTCCCAATTTATTGCCAATAACCCCAAATATTTCTTTCATCCACATTTGTGGAGGGAGGCTCAAGAGTCCTACCCATACTGGAACATCCTCCAACCTTTCATGACTTGCATCAAAAAGAGGGTTCCATCACTTTAAGAGGACAAGGGATCCTTCAATACTCTAGTTCCTATATAGTACCCATGAAACAACCTTCAAAGAGTTGAACAACAACATAAACCAACCTTGAACCAACATTGTGACTTCCACTCCTTTAACTTAGGAATCAACCCAAGAATTTTTATCCAATCACTACTACCTCAAAGTATCTTTGTTTTCCCTTCCCACCACAATATGCCTAAATGACAACATTGTAGAGTCTAGAGGGATATCTTCACCAAAAATTAAATTATGGTCTTCATATTTAGGTCAGATGCACTTATCTCTTTTCTACTTCAAGACGGATTTTCGAGTCTCCCCACCTTCAGATTTTGTAACCTAATCAATTAATCATTCAATATCGATAGAAAATTTTAAATATTCTACCAAATCCCCCCCGCCCCAAGAAGACACCATCCTTCTGAACTTCCACCCATTCCTCTACAGCCAGAGGGACCCCATCTCTACCTTGAAAACATGCTTCCTACATCTGAATACCTTGTAACCTAAATTCTGCAACCCATACATGTATTTCCTCTCTCACCTCGGCCTCAAATATAACATACCCTCCAATGATAAGGTTTTCCACAAAACTGCATAGATATCCTTCATAATTTGTCGCACCAGAATAAGAGACCCATTGATTTTCCATAGCATCTGAAACATTTTCTAGAGTTAGGGTTTTTAGCTGAGATCCCACTTGTGACCCCTCCTGCTGAAAGCCAACATTCAATCCCAATGACACAATAATTGTTTCCAATGAAACCCTAGAACACATGTTTGATTGTAAACAACTGAAAGTATTCAGACCACAAGTGATTATAATGTCTTCAACACCACCCATGAAAACAGGCTGTTAAGGGGTTAGGAGAGGCTACCTGGAGAGTTGAGGGAAGAACTTTTCCAAGCCCACTGTTGTCGACTCCTTTTTCCATTCTACTCCTAGTGTTGAAACCTTTACACTCTTCTTCTCCCGAGACCAAACCTCGTTCTGAAGCTCTGGCCACTTATGCTCCACCCAACCTAGAATAAGGCCACCTGAGAGCTCTTCTTCGTCCATATCACCCAAAGAGCCTATTATAACCCTAAAGTCAACGTATGGCTAAGAAGAGGTAAGTGCCTAGTACATATGTACAAAAAGATAAAAATCATGTTGGTTGTCCCATACATGATTACTCATAGATATTTAGTAAAGAAGTAATGCAAGGGGAGACTCTTGGAGAAGAAGACCTTTCTAAATGGCCACACTGCCTAAGAAAATAATTTTGGGGTTGTATTGGGATGACAAAATGAAAAATTGGAAGATTTAGAATAGAAGGATTCAATAGAAAAATATTTTATTATAAACCTTAACAGAAAACATGAAATACAGAGAATATTAAAATATGAAAATATGGAGCACAATTTAAGGTTATTTAAATTAGAAATATACAAGTAGTGTGAGTTTTTTCAAGCAAAGTAAATTTGTCTTAATGGAAATAACTAGTAGCTTCTTTACACATTTTCAAGAGAAGAAAGAAAAATAGTGACTTACTGTAGCAAAAGAAACACATATCATATTGAGAAGGCAGTTGTAATCATACATAAACCTTATTAAATATCCAAGAAAATGTTAATAGATTACACAAGTATTTCTCTCTGAGATAAAAATTCAGACCCCAAAAATGGCTTCTCCATGTCTTTTTAAAGTAAAATTACATTGAGGACAATTACAAAAAATGTTAACTATCTAGAACTCACTTCAACTACTTTCAAAACTACTCTTAACTCTACTCAGTCCTTATGAGGACTTAAAAACTAAACTTAGAAATTAAAGTGTTTTGACTTGAAATTACAAACTAAAGTATATTTTCCAAAATAAAATGTATGGTTGGCCTTCATTCGATCACATGGGATCCTTGTGCATGCTTGCTTGAGGAAGCTCCAGGTTCCACTCCTTTTCTTGGTGATATTAAATATTGACATTTCTTCCACACTGCCAAGTCAGAATTTGGATACTTGATTAATAAGTCATAAACCATGTTGAAATTTTCTATTCTGATGCAGGTTGGATTTTCATTGAAGCGAGTTTTCACTAACCATAATAATTGAAAGTCCCTTTGTAAGTGATTCAAAATGTTTTACCCTTTCAAAATTATTCTTTTTTCATGAGAAGCATTGATTTTACTTTTTGCTTCCACTAATAAATTTTCATATGTCTCCCATGGAAGAATACTTCCTTATTGATCCCAACATGAAGGTAATCTTTCTCAGACTCTTTTGTCAAATTTTGAATTAAAGTCCAACAATAATTCCTTGATCTCTCCTAGTTTGGTTTCTACAATTTTCTTGTAGATATTCTTTTGCACCATATTATTTATTTCTAAAACAATGGATGTTTTACCTTCTATATCCATTTCCCTCAAATGCAGAGAAGAGCTAGCATATAGAAAATCAATCATCCTTTTTTCCAACTATGAAATTTGCTGACTTTTCTTTATTGGAAAAAATAACTATTTCTAGATCTCTTACCATTATTTTATCTTCTGTCATGACTAACATATGATCCCATATTGCCTTTACCTATTGGACGATATCATTCCAAATCATTTCCCTTGCTTGTATGAGAGACATGTTTCCCTTCAATTTTTCTTTTAATTCCTTAATTTTATCACAGGTTGTTAGATAACTTTTATGGTACTCAAATGCATTTTCTTTAGCCATGTTCAATTGTCTCTCCTTGTGCTTGAATTACTCTTTAGTATCATCCAAATTCTTATGTATTTTTCTTAACCCGTCCTATGAAATATTTAACTCAGTCATCACCCTAGTGAGCTTATCAATATGGTCCTCAGAGTCTAGTTTCCCTACAATTGTGTAGGCATGTGCATCTATCTTCTATTGTAGTCCTACATTGAGTTCCTTTAGTGTTTCCACTTCCGTATTTATTTCTGGAGTTCATGAGTTAGAAGTTATTTTTATTTTTCAATTTGAGCTACTTCTAGAGCTGAAACATGATCAATAGCAAGAAATTTTAGCTTTCTTCTTAACAATTGAATCTTTGATTATGCTCCTCATTAAAAAATTTGGACTACTGTTTTGTCTTTTGGATTTACCCCAAGCTTGATGATTAAGTGTATAGATATTGTGACTTAGCCTTTTATAATTTCAATTGGAAAATTACTTTCTTGAGCAAGGCATTTGCCTTACATGCTTCTAATGAAGTTTTACTGAGATCATTATAAATAAACTCTCCAGTTTGCCTGTGCAGACTTATCTTCTCAACCGAAGGTATATATTTTGTATTCACTCATAAACTAACTATCCTAAAATCAGCTCCAAAAGTAATTGAATTTGTAACATGGTGTGTAAATGAGAGCTTCACATGAATCCTCTCTAAATCCATGGTTTAAAGGAGTCCGATTTGATATCCAGGAATTGACTAAGCTTCCAATTGAGTGACAACATTTCCTCTGCTCTTTTTGTTTCTTTCTTCAATCTTCCCATAAGAGTCTTTCAAGATAGTAAGAGATTTTTTCTCACCTTCTTGAGGCATAAGAGAGGAAGGTGAACATGGTATCTCTCCTAGCTACAATTGGAAACCATCTTCAATAGAAGGCCTTTCCATCAAAGGCTTATGTTTTGTTTCCTCTCTCTGTAGCCTTGGCTTCTTTGAAATTTGAGAAGTATCATTATACAAATAAAAACCATTTTTTATTCATATTTTTAATCTCATCCAAATAGGGAGAGGATTTTCAACTTCCATTCCTTTCTGTGATTGAATCTTTTGCAGACAAGTTTTGAAAAGTGACCATGAGGGTTTCTTCAGAAAAATAAGTGTACTAGTTAGACTGGGGAAATCTAGGGCTTGATAAATTAATAATGAAGATACTTGAAAAACAATTTCTCCTATTGAATTCATCACATAACATATTTGAGGGTATAGGAATGAAGTTAGCCAAGTGATGAATTCGGGAAAATGATACATCTGAGGAACAATTGCAAAAAACAAATCAAATTTAAAAATCCTAGAAAACACCTTTGACTCTAATTGATTAATCAAAATATTTTGACGAAGTTCCATTAAATTCATTGGACATATGGGGTCAAAATTTCCTTTTTACATTTCCATAAGAAGGATATGAGTTGCAGAGCCCACCAGGGAAGTTTTCTTCGACATTGTGAAAAAATGGACAAGGTTGTGTACTTGAATAAATACCTGAAGAATAATGGCTAATGTTGAATATGAGTTGGTGGGTGCACGTGGATGTTAGCGAACTCAAGTGCAATTAGTAGTGATAATGAATCAGATGAAGAAAACAAGGTTTTATAAGATAAAAGTGGGAAAATAGAGTAAATGAGTAAGGACAAAAAATACGTAAGGATGATGTATGATGACATGGGGGTGACGTGGTGTGCTAAAGTGGAAGGTGACATGGAAGGATGGTGAGGTGGTAGGGTGGAGGACTGATGTAGACTGCAAATTATCATGCTCTCTTGGAAGTCACGCTCGCGTTACACATACCGGAGTGAAAACCATTTACTTCTCATGTAGAAATTTTGAATAATATGACACATATTCATAGAGATTATCCTGATTATACACTATTGTGGAATACATGCATGATACATAAGCTCCTCTACGTTGATCATCAATTTACAAAAGTAGAAACAATAACATGCGCACATAGAAGCATCAATCACACATATCAACACAGTATTTTCCCGGGGAAAGCATCTCACAAAACCCAAATATATGTATATTATATTGAATTGAGTAATGTAAAATACATAGTACAATACTCTTCACAAGTATCCAGCACTATCTCCACCTGTTACACACAATACAGCTCAGATCTGATCTCCAAATCTCCTCCGTTGCTTGCCTGCCTCCACTGCGCAATCCTACATGAGAATAGATGATAATGGCTCAAGAAAACTTGTATTTACTTGGAAAAATCACGTGAGCACAAGCTACAATTTCCCTTGGCCTCATTGGCATTACTCCATCCATTGCATGTGCAAATCTCATGCACCACTGATAGTCACAACTCACCCTTTCACTTACCTCTAACACTTGTCTCCACTGAACTGTCCATGCACTGAGTTAACTGATGTATTCTTCAGTTGCATTATGAGTTAATAATTAGTGAATTAATTAATAGCTAATTCACACAACTCATCACTTAGTCTATTGGCCAGTTAGACTAAATACAACTAGTTCAACTAAGTCAAACTGAACACAACTCCACTAACTCCTGATCCAACTCCACAAAACTCAATCATTGAAGTCCTAACTAAAGTCCTCCATGCAATAGCTCAAGTAACCCATAAGAACCACGTATTTCCTTCATGCAATTGCATGTGCCACATCTATAGCTCAAACTAAAGTGCTCCAAGAGAATAAAATAATGTTTATAGTCCAAATATTATTAAGGGCTAATAATATTCAACTGTTCTATATTTAGACTGACAATCAAAAAATAGACTCTGATCACACCGCTGTGATCCAAAAAATAGAAGTCCATCTATTTTTCCCAACATGACCAATCATTCCAAAAAATCTCCTGCAACTCAAGACCCATGATCCATATGTCTAAAAATAGACATAGCCTAAAAATAGACTTTGCGCCAAAACTTGCCTGCGGGACCACTTAGTGAAGGTGACTCCTTTCCACTAAGCTCCATCATCTTGTTGCATTCTCAACAAGCATTTATTGTTGAACACTTTTCAACACTCCCTCTCAACAAGAAATGCTTCCTCTCAAACCCAATTCTGTAACTCTGGAATGTTCTGCATGCAACACATCTGCCCGGTCCACTTTGCTCCAACAACACTTGGAACAAAAAAACACTCCCAACTGACCACTTTTTTGGGCTAGGAACATACTCTGATGTTGAAGCTCTACCTGCTACTGACAAGTGTTGCCTCTCTGACATTTGCGCTACTGCAACATCTTCATGCATCTCGCACCATTGCACACCTCTCTGTGCCACCTAGCACTGTGCAAAACACTTGTGCCTCTCGCATTGCTACAGCCTACATGCTATACACTGTCCTGGGATTCCCTACACTATCGCTCTCTTTGCCGCTCCATTCGCATCAGTCTCTACCTAATCAGTCAGTTCCTGCTACTCCACATCGGGGCTCCTGTAGCAAGGTCTCATTCAAGAGGTTGGGTACCTCAAGGATCCTGCCCCTCCTCCTTGGGACGATCACTCTATATCGCCCCACCTCCTACCTAGAGGTATGGCTGCATGTGATCCCTCAGCCAACCTGGCTTGAAGTTTCCCCCTACTGGAGGTCTCTGCATGAGTAGCTGTCTCTACTCGATCTCCACTCAGCTTCCCCTATTGTGGCTGCTCCACAACCTCCTGAAGCTGTTGCACCAATCATGGCTCCTCCACAATTGTCTGAGACTTCTTCTGGCTCTACATGTTGAGAGGTATTATACCCTCCCTCTCAACCACCAAGTCTCCATCAATTGCCTTGCTGCTCAAGGCTTTGCATGCATCTTGAACCTTAAGAGCATACAAGTTCTTGACCCGTGAACCAATCTGCTTCACCTGTCTAGTGATGATGTGTCTAAGGAAAAACTTTTCGTCTCTGAAGACTACATCATAGCCTCTGTCTTCCAGCATCGCGATTGACACCAAGTTTCTCTTCAGTCCTGGTACATACTTGACATCGGTCAAGGTAAGGTGAGCTCCATGCTCCCTCTGAAAAATAACCGTGCCTACACCTGAGACACTATACTTCTCATCATTACCCTTCCCTATGAGTATCTGGAGATCTTTCTCCTCCAAACTACTGAACAAACTTTTGTCACCGGTCATGTCGAAAGAAGCTCCACTGTCAAGAAACCAACCACTTCCCATCATGGATGAAACCATGCATGCGAAGAGTGTGAAATCCAACTCAAACTGTGAAGCAAGTGCCTCACCTTCAGATCCTTCCTCGGATCCCTTCTTGGACTTCTTCTTTGGGCAATTAGTAGCATAATGGCCCAACTCATGACAACGAAAGCATCTCACCTTCGACTTGTCAACCTTCTTCCCATCATTGGAAGAACTGGATTCGGAAAGAGAAACCTTACCCCTCCCCTTCTTCGCCTTACTCGCTAAGGCACAGTTCTCCTCATCATGCATAGATGAAGAACTGTCTCTGGTGCTCCGCCTGATCTCCTCCTGCACAAGATCTGACCATAGTATTTCCCATCCTGGCAACTTCTCCCGACCATTGACAGAATCCTGATAGGAATGCCAACTCTTCGGAAGACCAAGGAGAGCCAAGCTCACCAAGTCCTCATCATCGACAGTAACCCCCACACTTCCCAGTTCATCTCGACACTGAGTGAACTTCGTGAGATACTTGGGAATACTGTCTCCCTTCTCGCATTTGATGTTTCTGAGTTTATCTTTGAGCGCCAGCTTCCTCTGATCGCTCTTGCTTTGGAATAATTCTGTTAATGATTTCCACATCAAATATGGAGTAGCCTTTCCATGGAGGCTGGACAAAATGTGATCCTTCACGCCCTCCAACAGAATCCTTCGACATTTTGCGATCTTCTTTTGCCAAGCATCAGCTTGAGTAGCATCAGTAGGCTTTGGGATATCCGTATCTATGAACTCCTTCAGCGTGTTATCATCCAATACTGCCTCCATCCTGTCCTTCCATGCAATATAGTTTGAGCTGCCCTCAAGAGCATACTCCAATCGCAATCCGTTGAAAGACATTGCTGCGGTGTCACCAAGAAAACACTGCTGCAAATTCATTCCACCAGCTCAAAACTCAACCGCTTTCGATCTAAAATTCGTGAGAATGAAGTATTTCTTGTACAGAGATCGACTGTATGGGCATTCACCGGATATCTCACCTTCCAAAAGAAGGATGAATCCAGAGGCTACCTGCCCCGATTACAGACTCTGCCTGAAGAAATAAAACGTAGTCACTTCCTGAATAATAGATCTGATGATCAATCCTCGCTTTGATATCCTGTAGAAATCTCTTCTACAAATCAACCAGCTCCGATACCATGTATTTCCTTCTGGGATATGCATGTACCACATCCGTAGCTCATCCTGAAGTGCTCCAAGAGAATAAGACAAAG
>APFE030512700.1:282489-302793 GCA_000404065.3 Pinus taeda
TTATATTGTAGACCAATTATAAACAGATGGTTGCGTCCATACTGTGTCTACACGAGTCTATGATTATGATGTATTATGAAATCATTCCTGTATCAGAGTAGTTAGTCTGTTAGTTAAAATTTTGATCTGAGTATGGGAATGCCTACCTCAGCGATGATATAATCTTATACATGTATTTTGTGTTGAAAACTACAGGTTTTGACCAGGCTCTCCACGAGATAATCCTTGAAATGATAAAGTACTTCACCCTTCCTACATGATATAAAACCCTTATCTATTATAGGCTTCGCACTTTAGGGGGCAATCTGTTACACTAAAATCTGTCACCATGACTATCTGCAGTTAATATGGCTCCATTAATAGTCATATTATCCTCCTTGTCAAGCCTGATACCTCTGCTCTCCATGTCAAACTTCAAGAAAGAGAGAAAGTCATTAAAAATCATGTTTATCTCTGGGTAAGCAGGTTCTCTCTACCTTGCCTGCGTGTACGCATCCCAAGCTCATTGTACCTGCGTACTTGTACGCTCTGTAAGTCAAGGGATGGGTGCGTACTCCTGTAAAGGTAAAAAGGCACGAGTTTCATCTTAAAAAAGTTACTTGTGGTCACTTCTAGAGCTTTCTAGAAGAGTGTTTGACGTGTATTAAGCGCCTCCAGATGGTTCATGCATCCCTATGATAGAGGAACTTATCCCATCAAGAGAGGAACTACCCCATCCAAAAGAGGGGAGTATCCCATTGATGGTGCACCTGATTAACTTCCTATAGAACATTATAAATACAGGCATTGGGCCAGAGGAGGGGAGGTTAAAAGCTGAAGATTCCAAAGGGTAGATGCTGTTGGAATTAGGACTTCCTTGTAGAAGCTTGTGAGGAGAGATTACCATCCTTTCTTGTTTCATTTGGAAGTGGGTGAGCTTATCAAAGTAAAGGAAAACTCTTGCTGGACCCTGGGAGGAACTTGCACAACACCAAGGCTCAGGCTGTAATGGTTTTTTTTGTTTCCTATTAATACAAATAAGTCCATTCTTCTCAACAATTTGTTATTAATGAGTTGTTTCATATACTCCTTGGTCTGTATGTTGAATATGTTTTATTTTATGAGATATTCAGGTGCTATTTAATCGTTTGATTGTTAGTGAATTCAGGTTTCGAAGTGAAGGAGGAGCTCATCTGGATCGACGAGGCTAGATTGCTACAACAAGCGTTGGATTTCAGGTAGGATCGAAAAACACTTGGTTTCTCATAGGATAATGCATGTTTAGAGAAGGGTTGCTCTTAATTGTCTTGTTTGTACTAGAGAGTCTTAGACTCCTAGGGAGGTTAGTTTTGTCAGCAAAAATAACTCTTTCCGCATGACACATGGAGCCCAACAGGCTATTAGAGAGGATTATGAAATTCCTAGAGGGAAGGCTAGTTTCCCTCTAGGAATGCACAATTGTCAAGTGGAAACTGCTCAACCTGCAACTAGACCAAGTCCAAGCCCAGCAGACTGTCAGAGAGGATTGTGCAATTCATGGAGGGAAGGCTGGTTGCCCTCTAGGAATACATAATGTCAAGGGGAAACTGCTCATCCTGCAGCTGGACCAAGTTTGGGTAAGTAGCCTATGAGGGGAATAGATCAACTGTGATCGATAGGTTGCCTTTGTGCGAGGCAAACACTAAAGCTTGAGTACCTGATGAAACAAGACAAAGTGTTGTGTAAGGTGATACGGGAGGCTCCAAAATAGGCTAAGGCAAAATTTTGAAGGGTGGTTGTAGCTGCTATAACACTTGGCAACACACTGGTAGAACTCCAAATTTCTAAATGGACATTGTTCATGAAAAGAAAGTCTAGCACCTCCGGAAGTATTGTTTAGTTCTTAGCTCATCTTGGTCTCACACTAACTTGATTGTAAGATGTAGCATCTTCCAAGCCCTTGGTCGATTGACACACATTCTAAGCCAAGGTGAGACAGTTGTTTCAATTGGGGTTGAGGGGTATATAGGTGCACAAATAGTATACTCGTTAGAGTCTTAGTTTAATCTTTGGTGTTGCTCCACTACTAGTAGGCCTGGACAGTACCTCAGTGGAGTCACATAGGAACACAAGCATGGCTCCATTGCCACCAAGCCTGGTCAATACCTCGACAGAGTTACTTGCATCGCCTCCTTGTGTAGGAAGCCTTTCTCTTATTTCGCCTTATTCATTTTGAATTTTGAATATTTTGACCTTTCATTTTTTCCTTTTCAATATGCATAGCACTTATTCATTTCAGAGGCAGAAGAGGGATCCCGACTTATTGAGAGCAGAGGAGGTTGTTCCAGAAAAGAAGTAGTTTATTATATCTCTAACATGCCTGTTAAGGTTCCCCCCACCTTACTCTACTTGACTGAGTTAACAAAGGTTAACCCAAAAATAATCAACTAGAGAAGGTGACACTAGTTAGCACACAAGTGTTGTGTTTACACCAAGGTTCACTTCGAAGAGTACGTATTTTCCTTCAACATATCATGGCGTAAGAATAACAAGTTCATCATACAAAGGCAAGACGAAAAATGACTAAGTAGCAATAGTTGTACAAACCCACTTGTACTTTACCCAGATCGTTTCATGAGTCAAACATGGTTTCCTGCGAACTAATCTACGAACGAAACAAGTGAACAAACTAACAACAAATCCAAGTAAAAGTAGAAGCAAAAATGAGAACAAAGCAAGAAAACAAACAATCAAGCAATCAAAGCATGAAAGAAAACAAGCAAACAACTGAAAGAAAACACTATTCCTACTTCTAAACTAATGGTGCATGAGCCTGATCATGTGAAGTGATACTTCTGATGTATCCACCGACACATTGGTAGACCCATGTGGGTGAAGGCTTGGTCCGCGAGTAATACAATTGTGCAGACCAGCATTCAAGAAAGATATAACAGTGAAGACAGCCACACTTCATGATTCAAAGTGCCCACGGGACATAAGCGAGTGCATGTGCATGACGGACAGTCCGTAGACTTGTCATGGTGCTGTGTGACACTATGTGCAATTTTGAAGCAAACTCACACTCTTGACTGTGACATGCAAGAAAACGAAAGAAACAAAGACAACTTGTGTCGCGAACGAGTGCTTGCAGTGTAAGGCTCCTCCAAAGCATGAGCAATGGGATGATCTGTGCATGAGATGGATCTTCAACGCATACAGATGAGTGAAGAGGAGCCTTGGTCGATTGAAAAATTTCATGATCAGAAGTGAGACTAACCCCAAGAGAATGAGGACCTAACATAACCATCAGCTTGGGTTGAAGTGCCTTGACAGTCTTAGGTGTCTCAACTTCATCCTTAGATAGATCATCATACACTAGTGGCTTTGAAAAATGAACTATGATAGATTTGTGATCATGATCAAAATTGGAAGCAAATGGATCACGACTGCCACGAATAGAAAAATCAATGAATTCTTCGATATCCTCATGATCAGATGAATCAAATAGAGGGATGGATGAAAATCGAATGAACTCATCCTTTGTGTTCTTGGATAGATAGATGAAGAATCAAGTCTATTTTGAATGAGTAACTTATCCTCTCCATTGTCAAATGATGGACTAACATCCGGTGAGTCCTGCGAGTGATAAAAAATGGGTGCATCCATGGATGAAGACACACATGAAAAATCATGGATGGCAAGTTCACCAAAGAGGCTAGGGAAGAATGGAGGAGGCTCAGACAGAAAGGATTCATCCTTTGCCAAGTCTTGATGTTCAAGCTCCCACTCATACTCTCCATGAATGACAATGCATGTTGGTTGTGTAACAATAACTCTGTCAATGGGTTGTTCCTCATTCACAACAAGTGAGGAGTCTGGAATGGACGAACACAAGACAATTTCATCCAAAGGAACACTGCATGAAAATGGAGTGGAGTGATGTTTGGAGAGTTTGAATGATGAACAAGTGTGCAAACATGATCCTCAGCATAACTGGGTGATGGTGGAATTGTTGAATGAGAGGGAGGTAGACAGTCTATTGGGATAGTGTGTGTTCTCACATGGGATTGCAGAGTTCCATCAACAAAGAATGTTGAGCGAGGCTTGACATCAAGCTTTCTCTTGGGATGAGCAGATTTCTTAAGACAATATTCGAACCAGTCCCAGAGGTAAGCAAACTTCATCTAGCTCCTTGGAGCTTGATACTGTAATTCATGGAAGCACTGCCAAAAATCAATGACATATTCATGGAGAGCCTTCTATTGTTGTAACAATTTCTAGTCAAGATGGTCTGTATCAAAATGATAAAACGTATCTTCAATAAGATCAAAGAAGTGCTCAAATGAGTGCATGGTGTCAACCAGTAGTTTGAACACCCAACGAAAAGGAGATTCGTGAAGTGTGAATGCAAGCAACAAACGGGCCTTTTCATTAGTAAACTCATCTTCCTCATAAATCATGGAAAGGAATTTATGTAAGTTCTCAGGCGAGGCCACTTCACCTTCACCATGATTTGTGTGAGTGCATAAGAGATTGAAAATCTTCCTCAAGATGGAGACATCTTCACGATTCAAAAAACGCCTCAGGGGAAGAAGAATGCAAGACTCCATGAAAGATATGCAAATTTTCTATTGAAGCCTCGAAAATCGTTGCTTCAACATGGGGGAAAACCACTTGGTCTGGACCTTGGTTAGCAACTCCTTTTCTGTTTGGAGTAGTGGCTCCAACTGGGGATAATGGGACCAATTTCCCAATCTATTTAATGATTGTGCTAATGGGGTGATATGTGATTTTTTGGAGTAATATCTAAGCTAGAAGTAATCTAATCTAAACTAATAATCACATGCATTTTATACTAATTTAAACACTATCTAATTATAACTATGCTTGGGAGTAAATTGATGTATGTGATCTACAATAATGTATGAAAGAAATTGATAATAAAGATCATTCAATTGCGATGAGAAATGAATTCAAATTAACAATAACCATTTCATATAAAAAGTTAGTCAAAATGATTATGAAAGATATATCACATAAGAAATTATTCATGTATTCAACATAAAATATAGATCATCATCATACAGAAGTGCAATAATGGCAACAAGATTCAGACTTTCATACATAAATAACTTGAAAAGAAATCATTGCTTGATACATAAGTAAAAAGAATTACGAGATAAAAGCACCATTTATAGTACATCCTACTCTTGTGTTATAGCAATATTGATCTACTTTTAGTCCATTCAACACCATCTAAGAGTACAAAAGTGAAAGTTTAGTAGAAGATGCTAAATCAGATAAAAATAAATCAAGTTCCATTAATTTCACCAGAACTTCCTCAAAGCGACAAAAGTGGATGTCTTGAATATTTTTTTCTGATAAAATTTCTGGATCCCTCTCTAAATGCATGAGAGGGGTTTCAATACTTAAACTATAAAACTAAAAATAGATTATTACAAAAATAGTTGAGGAAGTTTAAACGACCTACCTCAAATTATGCAAAAATTAAATGAAAATAGAAATGAACATGGTGACTAGTTATCCTGCATTTGATCCTTTAGATTGCAAATGTCCATCATGGGCTTGAGTTGTATTGGTTGTCTGACTTCATCTTTCAATTGTCCAATGAATATGACATGAGTCAGTGCTGGCACCATTTTCTCAGTAGAAGTGGTTAGGAATCTCAGGGTCATCCACTAGCTGTGAGGTTTTACTAAATGTCGCCAACATGATTCCCAGATTAACCTAGTTATTTTCCTTATTACTTCTACTTTTTCTTTTGTTTCCTATTTCCACTGTAGTTCAAGTTGTTTTGCACTAGGAAGAAAACCTAGAATGGGTTCTGCCACAAGGTTGGCGCTATGTAAATTTTCATTGACGTTTTCTATGACACTGTTTTACTACTGCTGCAACGTTTGTTGTTTCATTTTCTGCCTCTTTAAGCTGAGAATCCCAGTTCACAAATAAGATTTCTTTATGTGAATCTTCTAGTTTAGGTAAGTTGGTTTTTCTCCCATCTTCTGTATTCTTCCAGGTGATGAATTCGAAGACCCTTTTAAAGATTTCATCATATTCAAGTCTAATTTACATGACTTGACTTGTTAATTTGTTGCTTGTTTCGCAATAAGAGTTCCATTTCGAAATCTTTTGGCATAATAGTTTATTGGTCATGGAATCCCCCCACAATAGGTATTTGGGGCTCAAAGCCCAGTTTTTGGTCAGAGATGATGTAAAACTCCACGAATTGCTAGCGCGAAGTGTACAATTGAGTCATAGGGTTGTCCACCCTCAACATTGTATTGTAAATTAGTGTAAAGTCGACCTACCTGTGGTCCGCAGACCATGGGATTGTATAAATAGAGCAAGGCTCTAAGTTGCAAAGAGAACTATTAAGAGAGAATAGCGAAGGAATGGTTCGAGCTTAGAGTAGAGTTATAAGTGTCTTGGTTTGTAGTATGTGGAAAAGGCTCCGCAACTGAGTGCGCGGACCCTTGCAACTGAGTGCGCAAGGCGGTGTTGGGTTTGTAAGCAATATTGAAGATTAATAAAAGAAAAGTTGATTTCTATTCATGTGTATTTGTTGTGCATTATCTTCTTCATGTTTATATTCGGTTATGTATTGCACACACTGATATAATTGATATATGTTGTAATAACCATAAATATTACGCACACAAGTTAAATAGTCAATTAAATAGCAAGGATCGAGGGTATCATATGGGCCACACCCCGGGTAGGGCTGTGTGGAAGCCACACCATAGGTTGTGAAGGGATCACAAGTGCGCGTAATGACAGGTCAGATCGCGGACCTCCAGAAGCCCATTATACATCTCTAGGGTGTGAAAACCTGGTTCTAGCACCTTCCCGTACTACTTCGGGTGAGACCTCATTCCGCACTCCATGGACTGTTGCCGACAGGGCCAGTAGTATCGAGATTTGCTTAGCTATATCACCTTTGAACCTGGGTCAGGCCCCACTAAGCCAACAAATGGTTCCGTAACAAACTGATCAATTTTTGGATCATATTTGTGTCAATCAGTTATTCCCTATATTTTTTATTCCTTCTCTTCTAGGCTAGTTTGATGTTCTATTTGCATCTACTTGAATTCCTGTTGTAGATTAGCTAACTATATCTCTACCTGCTAGTCAGATTTTACTTGCTGTAATTATTGTTCAAGCAACAAAATTTTATCTTCTTTTTCATTAAGCAACTTTCGCACCTTTGCTTCTTTGTCAATGGTCACTGTAGCATAGGCACCTACAAACTATGAGAGTCTAGTAAGATTGATGGATGGGTGAGTCTTTCGAGAGAACATCCATTGGTTCATTGTCAGGGGTAATAGTAGTTGTAGAGTCCAACTTCCTTTTCTTCCTTTGTCTTTCAAAAACGACCTTATGTTGTGGACTATAAAACACATATAGAGGGGGAATCCCCTCTATTCTCAAAACAATTTCAGAGGTGGGGGTAACAAGGATGTGTTCTACCTCTTAAGTATTTAGAGTCTCCTCTACTATAATTTCTTGAGATTTTTTTGCTCTTATGGAGTTTGCAACTCTGGCATTTTCTCTTATGTGTTGAGCCTTTTATTAAAATCTCCAATTCTTCCTCTAAATTAATTACCAGGGGTTTTATTGGCTATTTGGAGGCGACATGGATTTCAACCTATTTACTGGATGAAGTTTCTTCAACTATCTTCAGTGTAGATTGGGCTGTATCCTTTACCAAATCCGTGCTTCTTCTTTTCCCATTTTGTGATGACTTCTCTGATTTCTTGGTAGATTTCTCTTGGGATTCTGCTCTAGAATCGGTTTTAGAATTTTCTTTGGAGTCACCTTCTATACTTACACTTGGAGTAGGCTTCCTTATTGGTTCAATTAATAATTGGTCCGATGGGACCTTTGATAACCTCCTTTCTCTGTAGCTATAAAAAATTTCAAGGTCTTCATGGTAAAAAAGTAATTGTGCCATATGCTTCACCTTCGTGAAGGTGTTTTTCTACAAAAAGATGTCATCAAAGGCATCTTCCTTATTACTGAATACTTTTATTTTCACCATAGTGGTAAAATCTTTGATAGTGTCGAATAGGTCATATTTCCTTCCAGGGAATTTAGGTAATTGCATAGATAACATATTATCTGCTTCTTTAAATGCATGCCCTAGGTTGTGTAATGAAAATTCTCCACACTGTAAAGAGAATTTAGGCTAGATGGCTTTTTTTGATTCCTTTAATGTCTTGCTCATCCCTCCCTCACTAGCTTTTTGATAGGCTATCTCTCTAGCCATCAATTTGTCTGGAACATAGTATGGGAGGACATGGGGGGAGGTGATGTTGCCAAATACCCTGATATATGTAAATGTTTCCTCCCCAAACCATTTGGCCACTAGGAGGATATCTACTTCAACTTCTTGGGAAAACCTAGGGGCATCTCAGTTATAAAGTTGCTTGTGAATAGGGAGCATAACTCCATGACAAATCTAGAAAAAATGTGGTTGAAAGTTGGATTCCCACATGTCCTTATGGTATATGTGAATGGTAAGTGGATTTTGAACAGTCCACTTCCATCCCATGACAGGGAATTTCAAACCAAAACAAATTGCATCCATTACATAGGCACTCATAAAAAATGGAGGGTAAACCCTCGAAGCAACACTTATTTTCCTTATATACTCAATTATTGTTCTTGCTAAATTGTCAGACAAAATTTGTGACCAATAAAATATAGTTGTGTTAACGACTACATCTATTAATGGCAACCACTCTGGGGAGAATTTAGTACTACCGGGTTTTTCAAATAGTCTACATGGCATGGCTGCTGCTAAACTATGAGGGGGACAAATAGACAAAGTAGTGTACATACCATTTTGTCTCTCTTGATTTTGTCCTCATTATTTGACCAGGTCCAGGTGTAGTCTGCTGGGTCATCGTTCTCTTTGGAAAACTTCTCGATGAACTTCCTGTTGTAGATGACTTGTGGCTCTTGTAAGTGGTACATAAGCTGTAGGTTTTTGTTGAAAATAGCAACAAGAAATGCTAAAAATAGAAGTGCTAAAAAATAACATTGCTATAAATAGCAGTTTAGGTACCAGTGTTGGACATAGCAACAAGGAATGAAAAATGGAAGTGCTAAAAATAACATTGCTATAAATAGCATTTCAAGATGGATTCCAATTCTAGTTAGTCCCTGGCCTAAAATTGAGAAGTAAAATTCGAATTTGATCTTTGCAGCTGTTTGTAAAATAATTAATTAATTCATCTTGAGTGAATTAGTTGAAGAAAATCAAACATGAAGTCTTTGTGAAGACATGCAACAGTTTCTCCATTAATTGAGGAATTTATCCCTTAGTTAAAGAGATACGAATGATTTGTAATTAGTTCGCTCAGTTAACTGAGTTAAGTCTAGTTAAATTAGTTCCAAATAGTTGGAGGAACTAATTATGAGTTCAGTCAATTAATCCATGCATGCATGCAACTAGTGTTCTCTAGATAACTGAATATTCTCTCATAAATAACCAATGCATGTTAGTTTAGACAGAGACCTAGTTGAGATTAAAGATAAGGACATTGTACTATCAGTAGAGGAATATTCCTATAAATGAAACTCATCCATTCAGAAGGAATTATCTCCTTCAAGTTTGTGCAGTTATTTTAGAGGTCAGAGCAGTGTGTGAGGGATTGTTACACATAGGTGGTAGCTCGATGACCGAGGAGAAACTGCACAAGGAAATAGGTGGCTTGGAGGGTAGAGGAGAAGGTTTGTGAGAAGCCTTTAACAGTTTATGAGTAGTAGAGGGATTGTACTGAGAGCTGAATAGATTGTGAGCTAAAGCTTTATGTAATCCTGAGATATTTCCACTTGTATGATAATACAGAGATTCGGGTTTTTAGCTGAGGCTTTCCTCAGGTTATTCTTCTGTGTTCATGTGTGAATGTTTCTTCTTCATCTGTTTTATGTGTTCCATTTGATCTTGCTCATAATCGATTAATATTCCGCAAGTTTGTTTGTAGAAGTATATCAAGCATTTTCCCTTAGTATATTGCATTATCTGGTGATCTACAGTGGGAATTTCTACATGGTATTGCAGCAAAGGTGATCAAAGTTGTGAACAATATACTAGAGGAGATTTTGAAGTTTTGAGTTTTGGGCCGCGAGTTTTCAGAGTAGATTTGAATTTTTTTGTGCAAAATTTTTAGAAACAAATAATAGATCTGAATTCCTTGTGGAAAAATACTCAAATTAAAAAAAAAAACTAAATAAAAGTTCGTATGAGGAAGATATCATTGATTTAAAATCAGCTCTTTTTCCAGAAAATTTCGTGAGGGCAGGAAAGATGAAACATATTGGTTTGCTAGCCAAGAACCTATATGCACTCGAGGTACAAGATGCATGCAAATACTTGAGGAGAAAGGCAAAGGTTAGATACTTGGTGGTTGAGAGGGAGAGTAAATCACCTCTCAACATGCAACCATAGAAGAAGTCTCAGACAATTGTGGAGGAGCCACAATTGGTGAAGCAGCTTCAGGATGTTGTGGAGCAACCACAACTAGAGAAGCCAAGAGGAGACTGAGTGGAGGCCTCCACTCATTTAGAGACCTCCAGTAGGGGGGAATTTGGAGCAAAGTGGGCAGAGAGATCACATGCATCCATACCTTCAGGTTGGAGGTGGGGCAATGTGGAGTGATAGTCCTAAGAAGGCTGGAATAGGGGCAAGATCATTGAGGTACCCAAACTTTTTGATTGGACCTAGCTATAGGAGCCCCAACGAGGAATATTAGGACTAGATGAGTGGGTAGAGACAAATCCAGCTGGAGTGGCAGAGAGAGCTACCGCGTTGGAATCCCAAGACAGTGTAGAGCTAGTAATCTGCAACAATGCAAGAGGCACAAGAGTGTTGTACCAATGCAGGATGGCACAGAGAGGTGTGCAACGATGTGAGATGCATGTAGTGTTGCAGCAGCTCAGAGGGTTTAGAGGGAGCACTTGTCAATGGCAGATGGATCTTCAACATCAGAGAATGTTTCTAGCCCAATAGAGAGGTTAGTTGGGAGTACTTTTTTGTTTCTAGAGTTGCTGGAGCAATAACACTTGGGAGAAGTGTTGCATGCAGAACATTCCAAAGGTTCAAGATTAGGTTCGAGTTGAATTCCTTTCTTGTTGAGAGGGAGTGTTGAAAATAGCAACAAGAAATGCTAAAAATCGAAGTGATAAGAAATAACATTGCTATAAATAACAGTTTGGGTACCACTGTTGGACATAGAAACAAGGAATGAAAAATGGAAGTGCTAAAAATAACATTGCTATAAATAGCATTTTGAGATGGATTCCAATTTTAGTTAGTCCCTGAACTAAAATTGAGAAGTAAAATTCAAATTTGATCTTAGTAGATGTTTGTAAAATAATTAATTAATTCATCTTGAGTTAATTAGTTGGAGAAATCAAACTTGAAGTCTTTGTGAGGACATGCAACAGTTTCTCCATTAATTGAGGAATTTTATCCCTTAGTTAAAGAGATAAGGAAGAGTTGTAATTATTTAGCTCTATTAACTGAGTTAAGTCTAGTTAAATTAGTTCCAAATAGTTGGAGGAACTAATTGTGAGTTCAGTCAGTTAATGCATGCATGCAACTAGTGTTCTCCAAATAACTGAATATTCTCTCATAAATAACCAATGCATGTTAGTTCATACAAAGACCCAGTTGAGATTAAATACAAGGACATTGTACTATCAATTGGAAGAACTTTCCGATAAAGGAAACTCATCCATGCAGAAGGAATTATCTCCTTCATGTTTGTGCAATTATTTCAGAGGTTAGGGCAATGTGTGAGGGATTATTACACATAGGTGGTAGCTTGAGGACCGAGGAGAAAATGTGCAACAAAATAGGAGGCTTGGAGGGTAGAGGAGAAGGTTTGTGAGAAGCCTTTGACTGTCTATGAGCAGCAAATGGATTGTATTGAGAGCTGGATAGCTTGTGAGCTAAAGCTTTGTGTAATCCTGAGATATTTCCACTTGTATGATAATATAGAAGTTGGGGTTTTTAGCTAAGGATTTCCCTGGGTTGTTCTTTTGTGTTCATATGTGATTGTTTCTTCTTCATCTGTTATATGTGTTCTATTTGATCTTACTCATAATTGATTAGGCTTCCGCAAGTTTGTTTGTAAAAGTAGATCAATTATTTTGCTTTAGTATATTGCATTATTTTGTGATCTACAGTGGGAATTTCTACAGTTTTCTGGGTAAAATATCCCATAACCTCTTGGCTTCTTGTCTTGAATTCTCTGTCTAAAATGTCAGCTTCAGCAATAACCCATTTAACCATGTCGGTATACGGGATTATCTTTGGGTTTATGGCTATGCGGTGCAAAAATGACATGCTGTCTCAAGCAAGGAAGCGTCTGAGGAATCACGTCCGTCAACTGTAATCATCGTTTCCAAAATCCTTGGTTTCTCTTCCTCCAGTATATTATACATGGCCTCCCATGTAGAGGTTCCTCCCTCTCTGTTGCATGTAGTATGTGTAAATAGAGGAGTCATTTCTGACTTTTCAGAGACGATTGCCTTGCCTTTCTTCACCATTGCTCTCAATGATTTGCTCTGTGGATTTTCCCTGAAAGTGAAGAAAAATAGCTATCAGATACACAAATATGATAATGTACGTAAAATGAAATAATGCAGATAACTTGTAAAGGTGATAAAAGGAGTTTTATTCAAATGCATGTAAGAAGATATTATATCCGCTAAATGGCTTTTCACACATAAATGCAGTTATCTCTTACTAAATGCCCACTAATGCTTTGTTATCCCTTAGCTTTAATGCTCTGTCTACATCGTAAATAGGGAAGAAAAATTCTAGGGTGGCGAGCCTTTGAACTGCGATAATGGCGATTTTGCGATTTGCGAAGCAATATCGCAGATCGCAATATCACATTATTCTTTTTCGCTTTTCTTACCTTCTGTTGTGTTTTTGTGAGATGCGAGATGCGAGTCGCTTGCTTATCATTTCAAAACGTAGCTACTTGCAAGGTTTTTCTATGTAAAATACCCTTTTTAATGAGTGGCGAACCTAAAACATTTGTTTGTGATACATTTAAGCAGTTGGTCTAGGTCTTGATCGCATTTTGCAATATCGGTTGATGTGTAAGTTTGCGATGTTCCTTTGAATGTTTGAAATGCGATGCGATAAAGGTTATAACTCCATCACAATTTCACATGTCTCATATTTTGAGATAACCTTTTTGAGGTGGGTCCTTTATAAATGGTGATATGCGATGTGAGACTTAGCTTTTGAAGAAAAAGCTTAAGGACTTAGTTTATGTCAGAAATATGATATTTTCAAGCATAGAGTCCTTTTTCAATCTTTTATACTTGATTTGGAGGGTTAGAAAGGTATTTTGATGATGCTTAATCATGCTGTATGTGGGACGGTAAGCATTTAGTAGTTCTTTAGAAAAGAGGGGGTTTGATTGGTACCTTGCTTTATTCCAAAAATAAAAGAAATGCCTAAATGCTAAGTTTGTTTTTTGGATAGATTTTTTAAAGGGTCTCCATTTGTTAATGTAACACTAACTACTACCCTTAATAAATTGGGGGTTGTTGAATAGCACAACAATTGGCGATTCACTTGGAAGAACCAGTTATCTCTGAGAGTGTTTCGAAATTTCTGAGACTTCCAAAATAAAGACAATTTATGAAACTAATATATGTTACATGGAATATAAGGTAAGTAATATTTCTCATTATCAATAAAACAACATCTACTTAACTATCGTTATTTTGATTATTATTTTCTCATAAGAAAGTCACTTTGTCTACATTAGTAATTACTTGGTTTTTTAAAGATAAAATCAAAGAGTCTCTCCTCAGATCAGTTTTTGGTATACTTAGTTGTCGTATGTAGAGCCTCTGCTGCCAACAGACATTCATAGCCTTGACAAGGTTACTTTTTAACTAGCAATGATTCACTATCTCACTTAAATTGGAATGCAATTTTAAAGATAAGGTTGTGATTATACTTATTGCTTTCTTTAGTTTCCGAAGTAATTCATTCTTCCTTCAACTCTTCATCTTTTATCTCTTAAATGACAATGTCTTGGTTTGGTGACCAAAATTGACAATGCCATTCACTCGATTTGAAACTTAACTGAACAAGTTGGCTCTTAATGAGACCCCTTGTCTTTTGATTAATATAATCTTAAGCCATTACCCTGTTTTGATATGCAATATTGATAATGTCGGTTAGTTATAATATTATAATTATGGTAAGCCAGCTCTTGATGAGACCTCTTATCCTTTAAGTTTAAGTATATTTTAGAATTACATTATAAAAATGAAAGTTTATTAAGTGGGGAGAATCATTGGCTCCTTAAGAGCTTCTAGATGACAATTGTAGAGTTTTAAAGATGCTTTTCTGTGGAGGGACTTTGCTTTGTTATTGATACTTTTCTTGATTGATGTAAAGGAAAAATTTCTTCCTAAAGCTAAGTTTCATCAAAAGTCAGATAATTTAGGCAAAAAACAAGCAGTGTAAGAGCAATAGAACTTAACTATATATTTCATATGTGAAGATTACTTCCATAACAATCTTTACTTACACAAGTGAAAAGTCAAAATTAAAAAGAGACTATCCTTTGTAAAACCAAAAGTAAATGCTCTTCAACTCGTATTATTCTTTCTAAAAGAAAACTTAACTAAAGGAAATAATATACAGTGAACAAAAGAGATCATCTTTTATGGAAAGTACTTCTTTAGAACTTGCCCATTAATAGGTACAAATTCTCTCTTACCTAATAAATCTTGTAACAAAAAAGTTGACGGGCCTATTTGTTCTAAAATTTGAAATGGGCCAAGCCACATTTATTGGAACTTGGTATGCTTACCTTTCTCTTCATGGGATTTATCCCATTTCAATACTAGGTCTCCAAGTTGAAAATAATTTGAAGTTGCAAAACTTGAATCAAAGGAGGCTTTGACTAACTGTTGGTGATGTGCATGTGTGATCCTAGTCTTTTATCTTTCCTCTTCGAGCTTAAGGATTTGTAATGGTCTAACCTGCATAGATGAGGAAGGAGTTTCTTCAATGAATTGAACTAAGGCTAAGGAGAGAATAACTACGTTTGTTAGAAAGACTGCTTCTTTCCCATAGACCAAATTAAAAGGAGAAGTGTCAATGGAGGATTTCTGAGTTATTCAATCTGCCCATAGAGAAAACACTAAAGACTTATGCTAGTTCTTTTGGCTTTAGTCAACAATTCGTTTAATAATCTTGATGATATTTTTGTTTGTGGATTCGGCTAACCCTTTCCTTGCGGATAATAATTAGCATAATACTTAAGATTAAAACCTCTTTTAAGAGCAAACTCTCTCATAACATTGCTTGAAAAATAAGATGCATTATCAAAGATCAAGGTAGATGGTAGGCCAAACACAGGGATGATAAATTGATCTATAAATTCAATAATGTTTTCTGAATTGGCTACCTTGAGTGGAATTTCTTCTACCCATTCGGTGAAATAATCAGTGGTTGTAAGGATATATCTATGCTGCTTAGAAGAATGAGGAACGATCTCACCTATTACCTCCAATCCCCATTGTTCGAATGGTTGGTCAATTTTGACTAGCTGTAATGGTAACACAAGTTTCCTTTGTATTCCAGTAGTTGTTTGAAAAATATTACATTTCCTTACATAACTGTGTGCATCTTTGAATAGTGTTGGTCAGTAATAGCCAACATGCAGGATTTTATGTGCTATAGTATCCCCTCCAAAGTGACCACCAGCTGGCCCATCATGAAGTTCCTGCAACACCTTATCTTCCTTATATTTTTCAAGAAAGCTAAGTAAAACAAAATCATAATTTATTCTAAACAACACATCATGGACAATTTGATATTGCCTAGCTTTTAATATGAGGGCTTTTTTCTTTGTGTAATTTAATTAGGTTGGGGAAGATCCATTTCTCAAGTAAAATATGATATTAGCATATCTTGATTCAGTGTCATGAAGGCTTACCTCATAGATTTTTACATTGTCACCTGAATGTTGCAATTTTGATAGATTCGATGCTCCTACCAACATCCTGCAAAAACCTTCACCTTTTCCAAATTTTTCTGGTTTGATTTCTATGTCATATTCTTGCAGAGATGTCACCCAATTTTCTCTCTTTTCACCTACATCCCTTTGTATTAAAATACTTCTCACTTCTGAGAATGATATTATTATTTTGGTGTGGGTTTTGAGGAGAAAAGGTCTGAAGTGTTTTATTGATTTAAAAACAACAAAAGCTTGTTTTTCAACATCTGAGTAATTTAATTAAGCTCCCTGCAAATTGGAGCTAAAGAAAGATATTCGGGCTTCACCTTTTTCTTGATTTACCTGTTTCAATATGGTTGCATATGATTTCTTGGAAGCGAAAGTGTATAAAATGAAATGATTTGAAAAATTCGGTGTTGCTAAAGATGGGGAGTTTATGATTGCTTGTTTTATCAAGATAAAATATTCATGTTTCTAATGTCCCCATTTAAAAAGAGATATTTTATTTCATTTTATTTTTTTATTTTTATTTTTTTTAATCATGGATTGAAGAGGTAAAACAATTCTTGAGGAGTGGGGGACAAATCTTTTAACAAAATTTATTTGACCTAGGAAAGATTGCATTGATTTTTTGTTATGGGGTAAATGTATTTAATAAATTTATCTAACGCTGTCAGGGCCAATATGAATTCCTGCTTTGGACACAATGATTCCAAGAAGATTTCCTTCACTTAATGTGAAAAAAGACTTCTTGGGGTGAAGAGAAATTCCATACCTTTGGCAATTTTCTTTAAATCCCTTTTATGATTTCTGCATTTTTTGGAGTATACAGTTATATCATCTAAGTATATTACTATTGATTTGTTTACTAAACCTTTGAAGGTTATGCTCATAGCTCTCTAGAAAGTGGCACTGGCATTAATCAGTCCAAATGGCATCTTCTGATAAGCATAAGTGCCCCATTTTGTCCTGTATTTAGTTTTCAACTGGTCATCTCGATGTACTAAGATTTGATTATAACCTGAGAATCCATCCAGGAAAGACATTAGTTCTGATCCTACTACTGATTGCAAAATCTATTCCATAGGGGGTAATGGGAAATTGTCCTTTTGGCAAGCTTTATTGAGGTTGTGGAAATCTATACATATCCGAATATCGCAGTTCTTTTTCCTGAGTGGGACAAGATTGGAAACCCACAAAAAATGTCTGTCAAGAAAAATAATTTTGGCTTTCAATATTTTACTCAATTCAGATTTAATTTGACTTTCTAAATTAGGATGGATCTTCCTTAACTTATGTTGAATAGGTCTTTCATTAGATGTCATGGGAATAATATGTTGAATAATAGAGGTGTCGTGTGTCTTATGATCTTCATAGTTCCATGCGAAGACATTCTTGTATCTTTTCAACAAACCTATAAACGCCGCTTTTTCATCTGACGTAAGCCTGAGACCAAGATTAACATTTTGAGGTTTTAGGTCAGTCCCAAGATTGATCAATTCAAACCTCAGAGTTGAACTCTCAAGCTTTGGATTGGTGGATCATTTAAATCTGTCTTTGAGGTCATATAAATATTCCAACTTAACTACAAATTTTGGTATAACATTATTCACTGTTTCTTGTTTAAGTTGGTTATCATGCTGGTGTTCATCAACTATCTGGTCATCATAAGTGCCTTTTGAGGTCAGGAATCTTATGATATCCAGATCATTATTAAAGACTCTCTAGTTGGTGATATTATTAGGAATAGAAGGCCTAAAAATTAATTCAATTGAAAATTGATCTGGGCTATAATCCTCTTGGGGGATAAGCTTGGAAGCGACATTGGCTAGAAGATCGACACTAGCATTCTGGAGTCTTAGAATAGGGGAAATATTAAGCGTTGTAAAGTGAAAAGTCATGTCTTGGACTAATGAATGATATTGTTTCAAATGTCCTGACAAACAGTGTACAGTATTTCTCACCCGTTCTATGACAATCTCTTAACATCTGAATACTTGGAGGTATTTGACGTTAAGGCCAATTGCTTTATAAAAACCTTGAGCTAGTGCTTCATATTAAATTGTGTTGTTTGTGCAATCAAATTCAAATGTGCGTGCTAACATAGTCTTTTCCCCCTATAGGCTGACCAAGATGCAACCTACTCCTGCTCCATCATTGGATTTAGATCCATCAAAAAATAATTTCCAAAATAAAGATCTAACTACAGGTTTATCTACAAAATTTACACATTTAGAAGTGTCCATTTGGGAATAATTTTCAACTTGAGATACAACAAAGTTTTCTAAGAAATGTGAAGTGTGAGGATTGAAATTCCCTATAAATGATTCTATAGAATAGTTTCTGATGATATTGTTGCTATATGTGATTGGTTCATTTTCTCCTTCTAGTTCTGTTACTATGTACTTTTGATGTTTCTCGCGATCAAACCTTATTATATTTGGCTTACCATTAAAGGGGAAGCCACATGTGAGAATAGTCAGTTGCAAAATAACCATGAAGTTTTTCTAACCAGTCTCTACTAAGGATTAAGCCATAGAACTCAGTAATATCAACTACAAGTAAGTCAATGACTTGGAAAACTTTAGGGTTTGATGAAAGTCTGATGGTTGGTTAAGTTCCCCAACAACTTCGACTTGAGATTGATCTAACTTTACTATTCGTACAAAAAATTTTTGAGGCTAAACATTCAACTTTCCACAAACTATTCTAGGCAAGATGTTAGATGAAGCTCCAGAATCAACTAAACAGTTGTGTAAGTTCTTATTGAAGACTTCAAAATTAAGGAGAAATAATAGATTGTGGGATTTGGATCTTCCCCCTATTAGAGAGATGTTTGTTGGATCAATCTTGTTCAAAGAAGTGATAAGGGGCCTTCCCATTTCTTGGGAAGTCTGTGAGATCACGATGACAGGAAGTGGTGCAGTAGGTACTGCTTTGAGTTCTTTCAAAAGAAGAATCTTTTGTTGATGCTTCAATTTACTAAGCTCATGAAAGGTAATGTTTTCCCTAGTTTTCTTCATATAATCAATAATATTATATTCCGTTTCATCAGAAACTATCAAAGTTTTAGATGAAGGTGAAGGATCCAACTGAGTAGGCGTAGTTTGAGTGGATTTTGGTGCAGATATCTTACCAATTGCTTTGTCCCTAGGAGGTGGCATTGAAGCCTTTTGCTTTAAATTTGTTTGTGACAATTCAATAGGGTTTTTACTTCGGGTAGCAAAAAGTAATTCTTATTGAGTTTCTTCATTGGGAAGGATAAAATCCCACATTCCTTGTAATTATGTCACCTCATCATATGTTTTTTCTTTGTTTGTTGAAACTTTGTCCTCCCCTCCATTTGATCTGACATTTGATATAGCATTTGGAGGTTTAGGATCAGCAGGGGAATTCCTTTTAAATGGTCTAAAAGGCTTCTTAGAGGAAGTCTGTGCTACCTGTTTTTTAATATCAACAGGATCCTTCAAGATCAAAAGGATCTTGAGGACTTTCTATGACCCTTCATGATCAAAAGGATCTTTTGATGGTTTCTTCTTTGATTCGTCCCTAAAGGTTAATTTCTTAAATTTTCGTTCTTCTAATGCACTTTTCTTTTCCATAGCTAGAATGCGTTTTTCCACAGCTATTGCCTCTTTCTTATTTTTGGCTAACATCAGTTTGACAACTCTATCAATGAAGTTAGCTGTGTTTGATGATAGAGCAGAAATATACCACTCATTTTGGACCTCATCGCTAGGCTTAGACATCGATAGTATCTTTTTCAATAATTTATTGAAGCAAGAGTTGAAGTCCTTAATGGGTTCTTTCGATTTGACTTTCAAATTAGAGAGATCATTGATTAGGGTAGCTATAGATCTATCATCTCCAAATTTAGTTAAAAATTTCTCTTGGAAAGCACCAAACTATTAATAGAACTTGATGGTAATGAAAAGTATCATGATCCTTCTACTTTTGTAAAGTATATGGGAATAATCTTACAGCTGCGAAAAATATAAACTTTGAAACGGGAACTATAAATTCAAAACGAGAACTCTGGCCAAAAAACCCTGAAAAAACATAAAAAAACAGTGCTAAAAACAAAAAGTGTTGATCCTGGAATAAAACTTTTTTTTTCTTGAGTAAATTTTCAACATGTTTTAAAAATGGCAGTGAAAACCAATTTTTTTCACAAAAAATTGTCCAGAAAACACCCTCAAAACGAAAAGTGTTAACGCTAGAAAAACACTTTTTTTTTTTCAAAAGTAAAATTTCAACATTTCAAAATAATGGCGTAAAATATTTTATCATGACCCTGAAAAACATTAAAGAAAAA
>APFE030512700.1:303658-315018 GCA_000404065.3 Pinus taeda
ATATATATATTTGTAAATTATACTAATTCTATTATGGTACAAAAATTCAAAAAATTACAACGAGGCGAACCTCAGATAGCACCATCCTACAGAGATGGATTTTGCAGCAGTGTTAACCATGACCAGCGAGACAATTTTCCTTCCCCAAGATTGGGAGACTTGCCGGCAATTACAAAATCTAACAGAGAGGAGGAAAGTCCTGAAACCCAAATATTTTCCGACATACAGACTCTTAACCATGACCCATGACCCCAGACTGACTCGAAAACATAGACTTGGACACTAGATTCCGCCATTGACATTGCAGGTATAAGCATAGCATAAGAACTGTGGTTGTGCCGCTGTAGTCAGTGCACCAACCTTACATATCGAAAGAGTACTGAAGAAGAAGAAATGGCTTATGATTTCCTGACAGAACACCAAAATACATTGCCATACCGGTTCAGTTGTCCACAGAGGTTGATGGCACCTCTTCCACCACTCAGCAAGCATATGGATCCGGCTCGCTTGAATCGGTGTGAGGCGCGTCATCTTCTGCAGGTGCACTCGGACCAGCCACTGCTTCAGCTGCTGCTTTTGCCGCGTGGTGCTGCCCCTGTTCTAGAGCGGGAGGTAGAATTGCAGGTCCGACTCTCTGTGCAGGTGACAAGGGAGGTTGTTCTAGAAGTGGAGCCGGAGGCCTGAGATCTGCTGTTGCTGGTCCATGAGCCTCCTGCTCACACTTTTCAATCTTAACTGACACATAGTATGTGTCTGAATCCAGAAGACAGGGAAAACTGAAGCGGAAGGAGGGATGGAAGCTGTGATGGCAAGTCGGGGCTTGGGCTTGCCCTGGTCTTCTTCCGCATCGGTGACGAGCACTGTTGGCATCGTCCGACAACGAATCAGAGGAGCGAGGGACAGAGGCCCGACCTCTCGCCCCTCCCCGAGACCCACCTCGTCGGCAGCTAGCTCGTAGCCTTTCCTTCGGCATTGCATACCAAGGTGGACGCAGAGGAGGCAGGAGCGATGCAGAAAGTAATGGGGATAATGCAGCGGAGGCTTTGTGGCACTGGAAGGCCGGAGGGCACAGGAGATTGCCACAGAGGGCCAGAGGATATAGTAATTAGCAGCAAAAGGCGCCTGAGGATGCAGGAGGGGACTGCGACAGCTGAACTACACAAACCAATGCACAGACCATGGAATGACAGAAGACCCAGGTAATAAAGCAGACTGAGGCTTGAACGCAGGCCACTAGCGACTGTAATTGAGCACAGGGAAAGGGCCGGGAAGAGCAGGGAGCTGGTATGCTGCGTCGCCGCTCCTGTCTCTCGGCACCTGCCACAACATAGATCTACCAGACCAGTAATAAACCCAAATAAACCATAAACAATGCATTACCTCGCTGCAGACGCTGTGATTATAAGGAAGAGGCCGGCGGCTTGCCATGTGCGAACCAGAGCTCGTCATGAGTTTCCCGGAGGGCTGAAATGCCGAATTAACGCGAGGAGGGGAGGACATAATGGTTCGAATGCCACGGAGGAGGAATCAAGAAGGTGTATTAACTCCGCAGATTAAATGCTGGTGATATGTGGCGGGTCTGGGCTGCCACTTGCCCAGTGGGTAGCCCGCCCCCATACCGTTAAGCCAAACTTGCACCCGCATCCGGGGGGTGAAGATCCTGGAGCACCAACGTATGGCAGTCCTGTTGAAGTTTTGTGTCCTTTGCATCATGGAGAGAACCTGCGTATTGAGGACCCTGCTGATTCACCCCTTGGTTTGCAAGTCTATCAGCAACTTTGTTGGCTGTGCGCCTAACATGCTTGAAGATGATACTATTAGGGCACTGTAGCCTGTCTTCCAATGCTTCTAGTCTGCCGAGAAGTCTCCAGCTGGAGGCGATTTTAGTTGCTCAGGACCCTGCTTGGATTCTGATTGCTGCATTGATTAGAATTTGGGAATCACCTTCTACTTCCAATGGATAGAAGTTATGGTGATCAGCCATACAGATTCCTTTCCACATTCCTTCCAACTCTGCCATGTTATTGGTATTTGTCCCACTTGAACCATAATAGATAAATGCTACCAATCCTTTTGCATTTCTGATGACTCCTCCAAACCCTGATGGACGCGAATTCCCCTTAGCCGCCCCATCAAAGTTGAGTTTGTAAGTAGCTCTTGCAGGGGGGGACCATTGGGAGGGGGAAGTACTTTTGGAAGGGATTTGGTGAGTATCCAATTGGGAGTAGGTGATGTTAAGATTCCAAGTCTTCCAGATGTATTTCTCCTGAGGTGAAGTAGGCCAGTCATTTTCTGTCCAGGCTTTGAGTGCTAGCGTTTCTTGGAGGTTATAATTTAGGAGAAGCCAGAGGATTTCTGCTGATCTACTCTTGTTGTTGAAGACTCGATTGTTTCTTTCCTTCCATAATGCCCAGTATAGGAAGCCTGGAATGAGATTCCATAAAGAGTTCAGAATGGGGCTTTGATAGGGTTGCTTGGGCCAACTTCGTAGAATACTTACGATGTCCCCTTGCCTTTCCCGTCTTCCGTTATTGCAGTGGTCTACCTTGTTCCATATCTGAGCTGCGAGAGGGCATGTCTCCATGAGATGAGCGATAGTTTCCTCCTGAGCATTGCAATTGGGGCAGCGAGAGGGGCCTATGAAGCCTCTTCTTTGGAGATTATCCCAAGTAAGAATACGTCGTTTGCTTAGTAGCCATAGGAAAGTGGATATTTTGGGCCATAGTCTTGGCTGCCATACATGCGTCCATAATTGATCCTTGTCATGGGTATTTTGATCATAGCGAAGGGAATAGGCCTCCTTGGTGGTGAAGATCCCTCTTGAGGTGTGTTCCCATCTCAATTTGTCCTATTGGGAGGAAGGAATAATTTTCCTTTGAAGAAGCTCCTTATCTATGTCATAATATGTTTCATCTTGCCAGTCTGTCTGCCAGGATCGAGCTGGTTTCCAAGTACAGAAATCTGAAGGATCTTGTTGCTGCCAAAACTGAGAGACTTTGGTTGTATTTGACTGTTTCATGTAGTGCTGCCATTGAGGTTTGTGGAAGAGCGTGGTGAGTTTGGGCAATTGCTGCCATGAGTCTTCCCAAAAACGAGCTGTTCTCCCTGAATGGATCTCCCAAAAACTGTACGCCTGAATGAAGGCGCTGTGAATTTTAGCCGAGTTCCATATCATGGAGCCTGTTATGCTCGGACTAATTCTGATGAGCTCGTTCCATTGACTTCCTGGTGCGTATTTAGCCTGCCACAACTTAGCCCAGGGGATGTGCGGCTTTACTAGCCAGTTCCACCAAAGTTTTGCGCCCATTGTGCTATTGCTTTGAAGGGGATCCCTTAATCCTAATCCGCCATTTGCTTTAGATTGACATACATCCGCCCATTTGACAAGGGCCCATTTTCTGTTGAGTCCATTTGATCCCCATAGAAAGCCCCGTTGGAGGTTAAGGATAGCCTTGAGCACCCACTTTGGAGCTGCTAGAATAGAAAAGAGATACAGAGGCATTGCTTGGAGGACAGACTTGATCAAAATGAGTCTACTGGCTATGTTCAGCGATCGGTAAGTCCAGGAAGAGAGTCTCGCTTCCAATTTATCTAACAGTGTGCGCCAGGATGCATGCTTGAGGGCCGAAGCCATGAGGGGAGCCCCCAAGTACTTGGATGGCAGAACAGCAATGGTGAAGCCTAGAATTCGAGCAATGTTGCGCTGAGTAGAGACAGGGGTATTGAAGAAAAAAAGTTGAGACTTGGAGGCATTGATGGAAGTGCCAGAGGCTTCAGAGAACACAGAGAGGAGAGATTTGAAGGCTTTGGCTTCTTGGGAAGAGGAGTGACCAAAAAGCATCGTATCATCAACAAATTGCTGATGCGACAGCGGATTGAGACCATGAAGTGCTAAGCCTTGAACTACTTTGGAGGAGATTGCGTGGTGGAGGAGGCGACTGAGCCCTTCTGCCATGAGGATGAAAATGAATGGGGAGAGAGGGTCCCCTTGACGAATTCCTCGCGATGAATGGAAGGGAAGGGATGGGGAACCATTGAGGAGAACTGAAAAGCATGGAGAGGATATGAGGTTCATAATCCATCGAGTCCAAGTGGTACTAAATCCGAAGGCAAGCAGCATTTTCTGAATGTACTCCCAACTTAGTTTGTCAAAGGCCTTAGATAGATCAAGCTTCATTATCATGCCCGGTTTTTTGAGAATTTTTAGCGAATGGATTACTTCATTGGATAATATTATGCCATCCATGATCTGACGGCCCTCGACATACCTTGTTTGTTCCGGTAGAATGAGAAGAGGAAGGAGGGGTTTGAGTCGATTGGCCACAACCTTGGAAATGAGCTTTTAGATGACATTACAAAGGGCAATTGGCCGGAATTTGTCAGGCGTATTAGCTTCTTCGATTTTGGGGACAAGAGCTATGAATGTGGAGTTGAGGGAGGGAAGGACCCAATGCATGGAGCGGGATTCTTCCACTAAGTCCCAGACTTCCGATCTGATTAGATCCCAAAATTCATGAAAGAAGTTAGCAGTTAAACCATTAGGTCTAGGTGCCTTACCATCTTTGAGTTGCGCCATAGCTTCTTCGACCTCCTGCATGGTAACTTGTTTCAAGAGATTTTGATTTTGATCTTCAGTGATTAGCTTTGGAATATGCTGAGTTATTGCTCTGATGGCAGCTTCACGGCTTCCTGGTTGTTCTTTAAGAGCTTCCTGGAAGTGGTCTCTGAACACCTTCTCCATGTCTTTGTGCTTTTCTATTCGACCCCCTTGATTGTTGTTGATGAAGGCGATGTTGTTATGCATTCGGCGTTGAATGGTGGAGCGATGAAAGAATTTGGTGTTCTTTTCGCCTTCTTTTAGCCATCTGATGCGTGACTTTTGCTTCCATAGGATTTCCTCCTGTAGCCTTCGAGTTTCAAGCTCCATCTAGAGGGATTGCTCTTTGTTAGCTAATTCTTCTATTCTGCCTTCGGTGATGATGGTTTGCTGTAGATCACACATGCTCTACTCCAAACTTTTCTTTGCATCCAGGATGTTGCCGAATATTGATTTGTTCCAAGCCTTGATTGCTTGCTTGAGGTGTCTAAGCTTCTGTTGAAATTGATACATTTTTTCTCCTGTTGGAGGAGTGAAGGACTTCCAAACATTTTGCACCATTCTTTTGAAGTCTGGGTTAGTGAACCAGAAGGATTCAAAACGAAAGGGGTAGTTGGATTGTTTACCTGGACTTGTCCATTGGAGCATAATGGGCCAATGATCTGAGCCTCCTTGGGGTAGGATAGATGCATGAAGCGCTCCGCCCAAATGAATGGCGTTGTCTGAAATGAGGAAGCGATCTAATCTGGAAGCGATGTGGTGTGGTCCTCTTCGTTTGTTTGTCCAAGTGAACAATCCATT
Organism: Pinus taeda; assembly: GCA_000404065.3. NCBI lineage: Eukaryota > Viridiplantae > Streptophyta > Pinopsida > Pinales > Pinaceae > Pinus > Pinus taeda. The sequence goes on from APFE030512700.1 coordinate 309,057, forward strand.
TGAAGTTTGCAAATCTATGAGCTGGTGATTTTGGATAAATTCTTTGAGGCCTGTGCTATCCTCTTCTAGTTTCATCCGACCCCCTTTTTTTTCCGTTAGACTGGTGATGATATTGTAGTCTCCCCCACTTATCCAGAGAGGATGTAGTCTGTTGGCATTTAGTGCTGTGAGGGCTTCCAACACTTCTAATTTGTGGTGCGTATCTTGCGGGAAGTATGTGTTGGTAAGTAGACCATGTATCTCTGTACCCAGGATATGAAATGAGGCTTGTATGAAGTTGCGCGAAGCATGAAAGTCCTGAAGGGTAATGGACTGCGGATTCCAGACTATAGCTAGTCCTCCTGAGGCTCCTAGCCCGTCAACAGAGATAGATCTGCTGCCTGACCAGGCTTTGCGTAGGATTTTTTCAAGAATGACATTGGTACTTTTAGTTTCTTGTAGAAAAACAACAGTTGGTTTCTCTAATTGAATCATGATTTTTAACATTCAGTGTTTGGAGGGGCTATTGAGCCCTCTCATATTCCAAGAGATGAGCTTCATGAGGAACTTTGATGTTTGGGTTTGTAGAACTTTGTCAACTTTCGAAATCGCCCCGATTCCATCAAGATCTCACCCAGGATAATGGTTCTCTGTAATTCAGTCTTGCATCCTCTTTTTTTTGTTTCTTTGAGGATTTTATTTCCATCCCAGAGACTACCTAGTTGTATGCCCAAATATTTTCTTCGTTGTGCCTTGATGAGAACCCCTTCCAATCTATCTATTTCCCAGGGGGGGATGACATTATATTCTTTCTTCTTGCATGCTGCTTCCAGAGTGAGGATATCTAGCCCATCTAGACTCACCGTCTCTGGATCTTCCTCCATATTGATAGGAGTGTCCTGAGGATCATCTGAATTACCTTCTTGCAGACTTAAAGCCAGGGATGCATCCAAGTCCATGCTGGAGGCCTGAGAGTCAGCGGCTGACTCCTTGATGTTATCCTTCGCGGAGGGATGGAGCTTTGAGGATGATGGTGGAGAGGGATCCACCTCTGGGAGGGGTTGAATGGAGGAGGATGGAGGGGCGGGAGAAGACTGAGGGGCTTTTGAGGGCTTATCTGAGGTTTCGTGAGGGGTAAGGATCTGGAACCGGTTCTGGGATTCAGGTTTTTTGGGGCTGGAGGGGGCGGCCGGATGTTTTTTTGCATGCCTTCTGCGCGCAGTTACTTTGGTGAATCCTTCTGAATCTTTAGGAGTTTCATTGGTAGCAACGTGAGTCTGGGCATTCAAGGGGCATTCCCTAAAGAGATGGCCGTTCTCATGGCACTTACGACAACGAAAGGGAATGTGTTCATAGTCTAAAGGTTGAAGCCATTCAAAATCATCATGGAAGAGACTTACCGAGTCTGCAAGGGTTTTTTTGAGCTGCATCTGGACGCATATCCTGGCATACGAGGTGAATCTTCGGTACTTTGTATCCTCAGCTACTTTGATGAAGGTGCCGATGCTATTACCAATATCCTTTAATGTTTCTTCTTTCCAGTACTCTGTGGGCAGGGAATACAGGCGGATCCAGACCAGTGCATGACTGAGGTCTTCTGTATCTGGGTTGAATCGTGGCTTCCAATCATGAAGGAAGAGACCTGAGGAATTGAGGAAGTATGGACCACCTTCAAATACTCTGGTTTTGTCTTCCAAGCAATGAAAGATGGCTGTGAAGAAACCCTTGGGGCCTATTAACAGGGAGACTTGTCCTTTGGGCTTCCATTTGGATTCTATCCAGCCATGAAGGGCCTTCTCAGTAGGCCAGAAACCCATAAACTTTCCTATCAATGCATGATCTTTCAGATATTGTATTTCGCCATTGATATGATGGCTTGGTAGCTCGACTTTAATACGTTCTTTAGCCTTTGGAATGCATGTGGTTGACGTCGCCTTTGGTTGTGACGCACTCTGATCTGTGTCCTTTTGATCGTCAGCGGTCGGAAAGTCCTCGCTATCATGGATTGGTTCCTTGCTTCTATTGTTTTCAGAGCTCTGGAATCGCGCAACTATTTTGCCGAATGAGAACAGGGGCGCAGATGCCGCTTCTTTGTCCGTCAGCCGTGACGAGGAAGGAGGGGGAGGAACAGATCCTGTCCCTCCCGCCGGGTATTCCATGGTTGGTTAGCAACCAATCTTGTGATGATATTCGATCCAGCAGGGCCGTGCAGGGATGAGTATGCCAGGTTGCAGAGATGCAGGTCTGTACATCTGCAGCGGAGGCAGGGTTTTGGATATTTCCTACACATGTTGTTGCCAAGTTCCAAGCTGCTTTTCCTAAGGTGTAGATCCAAATATATATATATATATATTTATTTTAAACCAATACATATTTTATTTAGAAACAAAAAAATTCAACAATTAAAACAAAAATTATTATTATTTTTTTGAAAAACAATATTCATTATTATTAAATATAATTTTTTTTAAAAAAATCATTAAAAAAATGTAAATTTTTTTTAAAACATATATATATATATATATATATATATAATATATAGATATATATAATATATATATATATATATATATATATATATATATATATATTTTCATGTGGGTTGAAAATTAATTAACGATGTATAAATATGTTGAATGTCGAAAATGCAAAATATCAACCTTCTTCTTTAAATTTGTAAAACAATACAAACCCTCATTACAAAAAAAATAAAAGTAAAAATAAAAATAAGAAAATATTGAAGAAGAAGACTACTTCCAAAATTATTAAATTTACAAAATACTTATTTACATTTCATACATTATATAATTAAAAGTAAAAAAAATACCTTTTAAAAAAAGGGCATGGTGTAGAGATACCACTTTTTTAAATCAACATCAAAATCACTACCATTCTAAAACACAATGTACATAAATAAATTTATAGTGCCAAAAAATATGCTCTAAAAAAAATTTGTTCTGCGTCACCCATTTTCAAAATCGGGTGACTTTTTTCCTATCTCTACAAAACGTGTAACAATATCAGTTCTCGTTTCAAAGTTGACGTTGTTTGCGTCTTCTTCCACTACTTCATTCAACTTAATGAACAACATGAAATTTTTTATATGTTCCTCAGCTAATAGGCCATTATGAGGATTGAATTTGGGCAACTATTTCTCTGGACGCGTTGACAATTGATGTAAAGGCCCAACCATCCTAATAGCTCCTAGGTTTGTCCGTAGCCTTGGAGGATTTTGTGCCATTGTTGGTATGTGAGTAGGGGTGGGTGTAGCAGTGGTTGAAGGTGATTGGGTAAAGGAAGATGTAGTTGTTGTACCTGTGTGAATCACGATCTGGAGTGGTAGGGCAGATGATTGATCTTATGATGGGAAAGAAGGAATGAATGAAAATGATGAAAGAACCTTTATGTGATATTTGGATGGTGTTTTCTTATCTTTCTTATGGCTTGGGAATGGAAATTCGAATAAAGGGATTCTGAGCTTTTCACTCTATGCTCTAGTTAACCGTTGAGATTGGGTAAACTGAGAGGTAACACTATCTTGGGATAACTCATATTCTTCTCAAGATAGTGAAATCCCCTGTAATTTATGAAGCAAAGATTGATCTTCAGGGGATTCTGTGGAAGAAGAATGATTTGGCTTGTTTGGGATTTCAGCAATGGGTTGTGTAATTTTCTGTGCAACTTCTCACTTAGTATCAAGGGATTTGGAAGACTTTCAAGAAGTTGGAGGTGATGGTGAGGGAGTTTTACTCTTAGAATGGCCTGTTGATTCGGATTTACTTGTCATTTACAAACAGACCCTCTTTCTAGTGCCAAAATGTTGAAGCCTCGAAAATCATTGCTTCAACATGGGGGAAAACCACCTGGTGTGGACCTTGGTTGGAAGCTCCTTTTCCATTTGGAGTAATGGCTCCGACTGGGGATAATGGGACCAATTTTTCAATCTATTTAATGATTGTGCTAATGGGGTGATATGTGATGTTTTGGAGTAATGTCTAAGCTAGAAGTAATCTAATCTAAACTAATAATCACATGCATTTTATACTAATTTAAACACTATCTAATTATAACTATGGCTGGGAGTAAATTGATGTATGTGATCTATAATAATGTCTGAAAGCAATTGGTAATAAAGATAATTCAATTGCGACGAGAAATAAATTTGTTTTAACAATAATCATTTTGTATAAAAATTTAACCGAAACGATTGTGAAAGATATATCACTTAAGAAATTATTCATGTATTCAACATAAAATTATAGATCATCATCATACAGAAGTGAGATAATGGCAACCAAGATTCAGAATTTCATACATAAATAACTTGAAAAGAAATCATTTCTGATACATATGTAAAAAGAATTACAAGATAAAAGTACCATTTATAATATGTCCTACTCATGTGCTTCAGCAATAATGATTTACTTTCAGTTCATTCAACACCATCTAAAAGTACAAAAGTGAAATTTCAGTAGAAGATGTTAAATCAATTAAAAATAAATCATGTTCCATTAATTTCACCATAACTTCCTCAAAGGGACAAAAGTGCATGTTTTGAAGATTGTTTTTGATAAAATTTCTGGACCCCTCTTTAAATGCATGAGAGGTTTAAATACTTAAACTATAAAACTAAAAATAAATTGTTACAAAAATAATTGAGGACGTTTAAACAACCTGCCTCAAATTATGAAAAATAAAATCAAAATAGAAATGAACATGGTGACTAGCTATCTTGCATTTGATCCTTCAGATCGCAAATGTCCATCATGGGCTTGAGCTGTGTTGGTAGGCCGACTTTAGCTTTCAATTGTCCAGAGAATATGACATCAGTCAATTCTTGCACAATTTTCTCTGTAGAAGTGGTTAGGCATCTCAGAGTCATCCACTAGCTGTGAGGTTTTACCAAATTTTGCCAACATTCTTCCCAGTTTAACTTGGTCATTTTCCTTACTATTTCTGCTTTTTCTTTTGTTGCCTGTCTCCATTATAGTTCAAGCTGTTTCGCATTAGGAAGAAAATCTGGAATGGATTCTGCCACAAGGTTGGTACTATGTAAATTTTCATTGACATTTTCTATGACACTGTTTGCTGCTATTGTTGCGTCTTTTGTTGCCTTTTCTGCCTCTTTAAGTAGAGATTCCTAGTTCACAAATAAGATTTCTTAATGCGAATCTTCTAGTTTAGGTAAGTTGACTTTTATCCCATCCTCTATATTCTACCAAGTGATGAAGTCAGAGTCCTTTTTAAATATTTCATCATATTCAAGTCTAATTTCCACGACTTGACTTGTTAATTTGTTGCTTGTTTCACAATAAGAGTTCCATTGCAAAATCTTCTGGCATAATAGTTCTTTTTGGTGCATCAGTTGGGAGTTAAGGCAAGTGCTTCGGTAACAAACTGATCAATTATTGGATCATCTTTGTGTAGATAAATTATTCCTTGTATTTGTGCTTCTTTCTCTGCTAGGCTGGTTTGGTGTTCTATTTGCATCTGCTCGAATTCCCGTTGTAGTTTAGCTAACCATATCTCCGCCTGCTAGTCAGATTTTGCTTGCTGTAATTGTTGTTCAAGAGACAAAATTTTATCTTCTTTTTCTTTAAGCAACATTCGCACCTCTGTTTCTTTGTTGATGGTCACTATAGCATATGCACCTACAAACTGGGAGAATCTAGTAAGATTGGCGAACAGGTTGATGGGTGAGTGTTTCTAGAGAACATCCATTGGTTCATTGTTAGGGGTAATAGTAGTTGTAGAATCCAACTTCCTTTTCTTCCTTTGTCTTTTAACAACGATCTTATGTTGTGGCTATAAATCACATCTAGAGGGGGAATCTCCTCTATTCTCAAAATAATTTCTGAGGTGGGGGTAATGGGGAATCGCCCGTCTGCCCCCCAGCTGCCTGTGGTGGTGCGGCTGTGGGCGGAGGGGCCTGCACTGCACGCAGGCCCCTCCACCCACGCCTGCGCCACCATGGGCGATGGGG
>APFE030512700.1:315865-389187 GCA_000404065.3 Pinus taeda
CATGCAAAACAATAAAAACCTCACTACAAAAAAATAAAAATAAAAATAAAAACAAGAAAACATGAAGAAGAAGACCACTTCCAAAATTATTAAATTTACAAAATAATTATTTACATTTCATACGTTATAAAATTAAAAGTAAAAGAAAAAAGCCTTTTAAAAGAAGGGCATGGTGTAGAATTACTACTTTTTTAAATCAACATCAAAATCACTACCCTTCTAAAATGCAATGTACATAAAAAAATTTATAGTGCCAAAAACTATGCTCTAGAAAAAACATGTGTGTTCTGCATCACCCCTTTTCAAAATCGGGTCACTTTTTTGCTATCTCTACAAAACGGGTAATAGTATCAGTTTTCGTTTCAAAGTTTACGTTGTTTGCGTCTTCTTCCACTACTTCATTCAACTTAATGAACAACATGAAACTGTTTATATGTTCCTTAGCTAATAGGCCATTATGAGGATTGAATTTGGGCAACCATTTCTTTGGATGCGCTGGCAATTGATGTAAAGGCCCAACCATCCTAATAGCTCCAAGGTTTATCCATGGCCTTGGAGGATTTTGTGCCATTGTTGGTATGTGAGTAGGGGCGGGTGTAGCAGTGGTTGAAGGTGATTGGGTAGAGGAAGATGTAGTTCCTATACCTGTGTGAATTACGATATGGAGTGGCGAGGTGGATGATTGATCTTATGATGGTATAGAAGGGATGAATGAAAATGATGAAAGAACCTTTTTGTGATATTTGGATGGTGTTTTCTTAGCTTTCTTATGGTTTGGTAGAGGAAATTTGAATAAAGGGATTCTGACCTTTTCACTCTGTGCTCTAGTTAAACATTGAGATTGGATAAATTGAGAGGTAACACTATCTTGGGATAACTCATATTCTTCTTGAGATAGCGAAATCCCCTATAATTTATGAAGCAAAGATTGAACTTCAAGAGATTTGGTGGAAGAAGAATGATCTGGATTGTTTGGGATTTCAGCAACGGGTTGTGTAATTTTCTGTGCAACTTCTCACTTAGGATCAGGCGATTTAGAAGACTTTCGAGAAGTTGGAGGTGATGGTGAAGGAGTTTTACTCCTATAATGGGCTGTTGATTTGGATTTACGTGGACCCTCCTTCTAGTGCCAAAATGTTGAAGCCTCGAAAATCGTTGTTTTAACATGGGGGAAAACAATCTGGTCCAGACTTTGGTTGGAAGCTCCTTTTCCATTTGGAGTAATGGCTCCGACTGGGGATAATGGGATCAGTTTCCCAATCTATTTAATGATTGTGCTAATGGGGTGATATGTGATGTTTTGGAGTAATGTTTAAGCTAACAGTAATCTAATCTAAACTAATAATCACATGCATTTTATACTAATTTAAACACTATTTAATTATAACTATGCCTAGGAGTAAATTGATATACGCGAACTGCAATAATGTCTGAAAGAAATTGATAATAAAGATCATTCAATTGCGATGAGAAATAAATTTGTTTTAACAATAATTATTTTGAATAAAAAGTTAGCCGAAATGAGTGTGAAAGATATATCACATAAGAAATTATTCATGTATTCAACATAAAATATAGATCATCATCATACAGAAGTGCAATAATGGCAACCAAGATTCAGAATTTCATACATAAATAACTTGAAAGGAAATCATTGCTTGATACATAGGTAAAAATAATTACGAGATAAAAGTACCATTTATAATATGTCTTACTCATGTGCTTCAGCAATATTGATCTACTTGTAGTTCATTCAACACCATCTAAAAGTACAAAAGCGCAATTTCAGTAGAAGATGCTAAATCAATTAAAAATAAATCATGTTCCGTTAATTTCACCAGAACTTCCACAGAGGGACAAAAATGCATGTTTTGAAGATTGTTTCTGATAAAATTTCTAGACCCCTCTTTAAATGCATGAGAGAGGTTTAAAATTTAAATACATAAACTATAAAACTAAAAATAAATTATTACAAAAATAGTTGAGGCCATTTAAAAAACCTGCCTCAAATTATGAAAAAATAAAATCAAAATAGAAATTAACATGGTGACTAGCTATCTTGCATTTGATCCTTCAGATCACAAATGTCTATCATGGCCTTGAGCTGTGTTGGTTGGCCGACTTCAGTTTTAAATTGTCCAGAGAATACGACATCAGTCAGTTCTGGCACCATTTTTTTCATAGAAGTGTTTAGGCATCTCAGGGTCATCCACTGGCTGTGAGGCTTTACCAAATTTTTCCAACATGCTTCCCAGTTTAACCTGGTCATTTTCTTTATTATTTCTTCTGTTTTCTTCTATTGTCCGTTTCCACTGTAGTTCAAGTTGTTTTGCATTAGGAAGAAAATCTAGAATGGATTCTACCACAAGGTTGGTGCTATGTAAATTTTCATTGACATTTTCTATGACACTGTTTGTTGTTGTTGTTGCGTCTTTTGTTGCCTTTTCTGCCTCTTTAAGCAGAGTTTCCTAGTTCACAAGTAAGATTTCTTTATTCAACTCTTCTAGTTTAGGTAAGTTGACTTTTCTCCCATCCTCTATATTCTGTCAGGTGATGAAGTCAGAGACCTATTTAAATATTTCATCATATTCAAGTCTAATTTCCACGACTTGACTTGTTAATTTGTTGCTTGTTTCACAATAAGAGTTCCATTGCAAAATATTTTGGCATAATAGTTCTTTTTGGTGCATCAGTTGGGAGTTAAGGTTGAGTGCTTCGGTAACAAACTGATCAATTTTTGGATAATCTTTGTGTAGATTAGTTACTCCCTATATTTGTGCTTCTTTCTCTGATAGGTTTGTTTGATGTTCTATTTGCATCTGCTTGAATTCCCGTTGTAGCTTAGCTAACTGTATCTCTGCCTGCTAGTCAGATTTTGCTTGTTGTAATTGTTGTTCAAGTGACAAAATTTTATCTTCTTTTTATTTAAGCAACATTTGCACCTCAGTTTCTTTGTTGATGGTCACTATAGCACAGACACCTACAAACTGGGAAAGTCTAGGTGAGTGTTTCTAGAGAACATCCATTGGTTCATTGTTAGGGGTAATAGCAACTGTAGAGTCCAACTTCCTTTTCTTCATTTATCTTTTAACAATGACCTTATGTTGTGGGCTATAAAACACATCTAGAGGGGGAATCTCCTCTATTCTCAAAACAATTTCATAGGTGGGGGTAATAGGGATGTCTTCTACCTCTTGAGTATTTACAGTCTCCTCTGTTATAATTTCTTGAGTTGTTTTCTATTGTGGAGTTTGCAACTCTAGCATTTGTTCGTCTATGTTGAGTCTTTTATTAAAATTGTCCCATTGTTCCTCTAAATAAATTACCATGGGGTTTATTGGCTATGTGGAGGTGGCATGGATCTCAACTTGTTTACTCGCTGAAGTTTCTTCAACTATCTTGTATGTAGATTGTGTTGTATCCCTTACCGACTCCTTGCTTCTGCTTTTCCCATTTTGTGATGACTTCTCTGATTCCCTAGTAGATTTCTCTTGAGATTCTGATCCAAAATCAATTTTAGACTTTCATTTGGAGTCACCTTCTATAATTACACTGGTAGTAGGCTCCCTTATTGGTTCAATCAATAATTGGTCCAATGGGACCTATGATAACCTCCTTTCTCTGTAGCTGTAAAATTTTTCAAGGTCTTCAGGGTCAAAAAGTAATTGTGACATATGCTTCACTTTTGTGAAGGTGTTTTTATGCAAAAATATTTCATCAAAGATATCTTCCTCATTACTGAATACTTTTATTTTCACCATAGTGGTAAAATATTTGACAGTGTCGAACAGGTCATATTTCCTTCCAGGGAATTTAGGTAATTGCAGAGATAATATATTGTTTGCTTCTTTATATGCATGCCCTAGGTCATGTAATGAAAATGCTCCACACTGTAAAGGGAATGTAGGTGAGATGGCCTTTTTTTATTCCTTTAATGTCTTGCTCATCCCTTCCTCACTAGTTGTTTGATAAGCTATCTCTCTAGCTATCAATTTTTCTGGAACATAGTATGGGAGGACATGGTAGGAGGTGATGTTGCCAAATACCCTGATATACATAAATTTATCCTCTCCAAACCATCTCGCCACTGGGAAGATATCTACTTCAGATTTTTGGGAAAACCTGGGGGCATCTCAGTTATAGATTCACTTGTGAATAGGGAGCATAATTCCATGGAAAATATTGAAAAAATGTGGTTGAAAGTTGGATTCTCACATGTCCTTATGTTATATGTGAATGGGAAGTGGATTTTGAATAGTCCACTTCCATCCATGATAGGGAATTTCAAACCAAGACAAATTGCATCCATTACATAGGCACTCATAAAAAATGGAGGGTTAACGACTGCATCTATTAATGGCAACCACTCTAGGGAGAATTTAGTACTATCAAGTTTACCAAATAGTCTTCATAGCATGGCTGCTACAAAACTATGAGGGGGATAAATAGACGAAGTAGTGCACATACCATTTTGTCTTTCTTGATTTTTTCCTCATTATTTGACCAGGTTAGGGTGTAGTTTGCTGGTTCGTCGTTCTCTTTGGAAAAATTTTCAATGAACTGCTTGTTGTAGATGACTTGTGGCTCTGGTAGGTGGTACATAAGTCATAGGTTGTATGGGGTAAAAAATCCCATAACCTCTTGGCTTCTTGTCTTGAATTCTCTATCTGAGACGTCAACTTCATCAATAACCCATTTAACCATGTTAGTATAAGGGATTATCTTTGGGTGCGCGGCTATGCGGTGCAAAAATGAGCATGGTGTCTCAAGCATGGAAGCGTCTGAGGAATTATGCCCATCAATTGTAATATTCATTTCTATAATCCTTGGTTTCTCTTCCTCCAGTATATTATACATGGCCTCCGATGTAGAGGTTCCTCCCTCTCTACTGCATGTAGTATTCATAAACAGAGGAGTCTTTTTTGACTTCTCAGAGATGACTTCCTTGCCTTTCTTCACCATTGCTCTCAATGATTTTCTCTGTGGATTTTCCCTGAAAGTGAAGAACAATAGCTATCGGATACACACAGATGATAATGAATGTAAAATGAAATAATGTAGATAACTTGTAACGGTGATAAAAGGAGTTTTATTCGAACACAAGTAAGAAGATATTATATCATGCTAAATGGCTTTTCACACATAAATGCAGTTATCTCTTACTAAATGCCCACTAATGCTTCATTATCCCTTAGCTTTAATGCTCGTAAATGTCTGCATCATAAATTGAGAAGAAATATTCTAGGGTGGCAAGCCTTTGAACTGTGATAATGGTGATTTTGTGATTTTCAAAGCAATATCGCAAATCGCAATATCACATTATTCCTTTTCTCTTTTCTTACCTTCTGTTATGTTTCTGCGAGATGCAAGATGTGAGTTGCTCGCTTATAATTTCAAAACATAACTACTTGCTAGGTTTTTCTGTGTAAAATACCCTTTTTAATGAGTGGTGAACCTAAAACATTTTTTTGTGATACATTTAAGGAGTGGGTCCAGGTCTTGATCGCGTTTCGTAATATTGACTAATGGTAATATTGCGGTGTTCCTTTGAATGTTTGAAATGCGGTGCGATAATGGTTATAATTCCATTGCAATTTTGCATCATAGATTTTTCGAGATAACCTTTTTGAGTTGGGTCCTTTATAAATGGAGATATGTGATGCGAGACTCAGCTTTTGAAGAAAAAAATTAAGGACTTAGTTTATGTCAGAAATATGATAATTTCGAGCATAAAGTCCCTTTTCAATCATTTTTACTTGATTTGGATGCTTAAAAGGGTCTTTTGATGATGCTTAATCATGTTGTATTTGGGAAGGTAAGCATTTAGTAATTATTTAGAAAAGAGGGGGTTTGATTGGTATCTTGCTTTATTCCAATAATAAAAGAAATGCCTAAATGCTAATTTTGTTTTTTGGATAGATTTTTTAAAGGGTCCCCATTTATTAATGTAATATTAACTACTACCATTAATAAATGGGGGGTTTTTGAATAGCACAATAGGTTCAAAACTTGATGAGAGGACATTTCTTGTCATTAAGCCCTCCTTCTAGTGCCAAAATGTTGACAGTGTTGGACCTGCCAACATGTCAAGGGGATCTCCTCGGTAAGAAGTCCAAATTAGACCTCAGACCATTTGGTGTAGGAGTCCCAACAGTGGGTTGTAAGGTAATGCCTTGACCGCGATGTCACACAAAGGCAAGTAAGATAACTTTGTTAGTAGCAAGGGTGTGACTGATGTAGTGAGTTAAGGAAGGTGTATGAGAGGTTCCAAAACTTTGAAGGGAGAGGAAGGTGAAGGTGAGTTCCAGGTTGAAAGGGATCAATCCCAAGTCAGCTAGGAACACACTGCACAAAGGACATGCACAGCGTTTGGTAGAGCAGTCCACTCGAATGTGGCAGTCACATCACACAAGGTAAGATAACACAAACAACACTCATGGATATCAGTCCAAGATGAGTGTGACGATTTTTATAGCAAGGTTCAAGTGAAAGGTCTATTTGATGCCCAACAGAGAAGTCGACATAGATAGTGACAAAATTAACAACATATGCAACACATTAACAACAAGATTCATATAATTGCATGTGAATCAGTTCATACACAAGTACGTAAGTTAAACATTACATATCATTAAAGAAACCAAAGAAATCCAACTACAATAACAACATATGCATGAAAATGTGTTGGCTCTTATTATGTAAATAAGTGTAAGTGACAATCATACAATACATCCATGTAAACCTGATAGCCCTAATAGTGGAATGTTACAACCACATCTCCCTGCTCCTCCAAAGAGATGTACTAGCTTCGTGCAGTGGAGAAACGAAGATGCGTTACAATACTATCCAAGTCTTCTTCAAGATAGTCTTAGTAGAAGCTTGGTTGACAAAAAGCCTATACAATGAGTTATGAGGGACTATTTATAGCAAAGGGTGGGGGACCCTTGACATTCCCCTTTGTGACCATTAAACTACCCTCGTGAATCTTCACCTACTCTATGAATGTTACATCCACTCTTGACACTTGACTTACACTTGACATGACTCAACATTACAATGCACATGTACCCATGTGATCAATGGCTTGGACAAGCCAGACTAGACATCATTCAAACTAAGACAACCATAGAAGTCCAACTAATCGACATCCTCATGCTGATCAACAATGACATATTGATGACAAGATTGGTAGTCCTTGAGAGTGTATGTGTGTTCTACTATGACATATGTCTGAAACCTAAACCTTGTCTCCATAGAATCTGGGTACACTACCCAGGCTCCTTTGTCCAACTCGTCTGTGAGCATGCACATCATTGTATTTAGTATGGCCAGACCAACAATGTACTTGCGCATGATGTGTAAACTCATAGGCAAGTCTGAGCTGGTGGCGTTGCACATCATCTCATCGAAGTACGAGTCAAGCTCTTGTTGGACCTACTTCTTGGTCTTCGCTTGAGTGAGGGTCCCAAGTGATGGGATCACATGAGTGTGGACTATAACCTCCAAGATTTTGAATACTCATGCATGGGAAGCCTATATGCTAGTGATGAGTTCTGGTAGTCTTCATAGTTTTGGATCTGACTCTGTATATGTGCTTGCAGCTCGACCACATTGGCCTTCATCATCTTTGGCAAGTGAAGCGGGCCTCCCTTGTACTTCATCGTCCATGCTCTCATGTTATCAACAATAGTATGTATGTTCTTCAAGATGCGTACTCTTCTTGTACATCACTGCTACCATCCGTGGAGATGAATGACTGCTTGATGCATGGTACCAAACATGGAATACAATGCTCGCATTAATGTGTCCAAGGACAACACTTTATCTAGTATTTCCTTCTTTAGTTCAGCTCGAGTAGACATTGTCACCAAGTCTCCTTCCTGCTTAGCCACCTATATTTCCTTCGCCATTCGCTCATTCTCAGCTATAAGAAAATGAACACTTGAGCTAGTGGCTTTGGCATACACTCTAGTTGCATCGGCCAATGCAACTAGATGTTGGTGCACATCGGTCACAATCACTTACTCTTCAAATTGTGTAGGGGATGTTTGGTCTTCTGGAGTCAGTACTCTCTGAGACTACACAACTCTGTGATGAGATTTGTCAAAGGAGATGTTGTGCATCTCTGCTTCTGAATGACCACCAAGGATCTTAGTGCCTCCTTGGTCATCCGAGACTTGCTCATCGTTTGGATGCATTGAAGTAGGTGAGTCAACACCTCTTTTATGAGGCATGGGGTCAGTGTCCTGTTCCAACTCCTAATACTCCATGTCTGCATCCAACTATTCAAGAGCCTATTCTATCTCCTGAGAAAAGTCTTTCCCCTACGAGGGTTCTCCATGCTCTCTTGATGCTAGCTGTTCAAAAGAATTAAGTACTTGTATGGGTGCTGCTTCATCTGTTTGCACGTGATGTGCCCCCTGCTAAATCTGCTGCTACTGTGCTTCCTTCTCATGTTGGCGTAGCCCTTGTTCTTTCCGAAGTTTCTCCCTCAGCTCATGCAACTCCTTCTCTACTTCTTCCATTCTCTTCTTGTCCCTCTACCTTCATGTGATTCGCTTGTTGCACTTTTTCCTCATCTGTTGAATAGCCATAGCTACTTGTTGTATAAGTGGATATGCTTGAAACTTGCAGCTTTGTTCCCCCTCCATGTGGTCAACAATCTTTCTCTTCCCTTTGTCACACATAGGTATGCTTGACTCTACTATTTCTGTTGCTGATACTGCTACTATTGTTCTCTGTGATGCTGCTTCATGTTGCTGTGTTAATCATTCTATGGTGAAACTGACCTATTCATTGGGTATGGAGGAATTGAAGCAATACCTGCATGAGACCTCCTTGGCCCAATGACATGACCCATTAATCCAATTTAACTAAACTCTCATGTAGGGATCCTTCACAATGTGATGTGGGTCATACATGTTGAAGCTTTGGAGGTCAAACAAGTACTTCTTCATCTGTTCAGCTTCGACATCTGCTTGCTTGATGCTTCAGATTTCGTATAACCCAATTCGTAATGGAAGAGTGGGCCAAGGTGCCTTCTTCTTCCACTGTAGCCTCACTGTTAATCCTACTGAGATATGATACGCTACTTCCTGCATGACAAGCACGTCCAACACAAAATTTGGTAGAACATGTGGAGGCTTCTCCACACTGAACACTCAGATGAATGTGTCGTCCGGTGAGGCATACCAATCTACAATACCTAACAATGGGTTCATCACTTCTTTTGACATGTAGGGTGGATCTTATTGGAATATCAACTTATACACTAGCATGAAAATATGGTCAGACAGTTGTTGGATCACTCCTCTGAAGCTGCACTCAAACAATAACTTGAAATACTTTCTAACAATAGTACCCACCATTGACCATGCCCACTCTAAGCTTGGTAAATCATGTCAGGCATAGATTGCATCTAGAAAGTAGGTGGACAAAATCTTTGCATGCATGCCTTTGAGTGTCTGTCGAGCCTTCGTGACTTGCTCCTTCAGCTGATGAGTGTTGGCTTGATGGGCATTGGCCTAGGTTCAACGTTAAGCAACCAAGAAAATCCCTACACTACTGGCCCTTTTGGCATCAATTCGTGAAGCACGGACTAAAGTCTCACTTGAAGCAGTATGGGGGGATGCAGGAACCAAGTTTCCACACCCTGAGATAGTCGTGATGTCGATTTTATATCCTCACTCTTGTCTTTGTGTAGATCAATAAGCCCTTAGGGCTTATTGATGTACTTCCTTTTTTGTCTTCTAGAACCTTTGCAAAGGTACCCGATTGCCCTTCACACAACCTTAGATGATGATTCAGGAACTTATGTTCCTCTGTAACTAGGTTACTGACTTAGTCCCAAAATTGTCTTAGGTATTAGCCAACTTTATCATACAAGTAAGATTGTCCTCACGTAAACATATATTATTACTTGCGTTCATGCAACAAATGGAAACATATATTTTTGTGCATCAACTTAACATTATATCTGAAAATTAACATTCAAAATGGCATAATCGCAACATTCATAACAATAGTAGAATAGCGCTAAACAGATATAAAGTACACAGTAAGTTCAGAACACTTCTCTTTATTGATGATTCATATTTTCAATACAGACTCTAACCACCCCATGTATACAAATGCAGGGGTCCATGCACTCAGCTGCGGAATTCTACCCTAGGCCTGTATGCACTCATCTAAGAGCCTCTATCTCTACTAAGACTTTCATTGTTAGATTTCCCCAACCTATTACATCAATGACCCATGACTACTCTTCCACCTTAGACTCTCTAAGACTCTCCTTTTTATACAATCCCATGGTTGCGGGCCAAGGACTTTGTGACATATGGATCTGTAGCTCCTGTAGACTCGTTTAAATGGCCCCCAATACCTGCTATTGCTGCTACTCGAACTGTTGCACCAGTTCTGTTGTGGAATCTCGCACTGCATCCCCTATATCATGTAGATCTCCCTTTGTTAGGGTGATCAGATCCAAAGATGTCTTGCTAGTCTTGGACTTCTTCCGCAACCCTAAATTTTCTGGCCCTCTGGTGCACTTAATATGGAAAAGAGTTGTCTCTAGGTCTGCTCCTCCCTTTTCCATCTGTTCTTCCTCTTCTTCCTCTATCTCTGGTGAAGGCAACATCTGACCTCTGTCAGAGCTGCGCTCCTCTTCTCCTACCTTCCCACCTGACTACTGCACGACAACACACTCTACCTTAGCCTTGTTGTCGACCTCCTTTCTCCTCTTTGCAACCAAATGTTCCATCTTCAACTTGGCCTCTTCCTTCTTGTGTTGTGTAGTAGTCTTGCTCAATCCCATAGCCAAGTCTGAGGCAGTGTGCCACTCTATCACCAGCGGTCAAGGACCGCGTCGATCATGTCATCTATTGCCAAATAGGGAAATTCATGCCACTTCTTTTTAGGGATTTTGCGTGCCCATAATGAGACTTGGTGGAAGTTAGCCTTGAATTCCATGTACTCCTACAATCTGTCAAAATTAGTAGGTGATAACTGCAGCTTGTGGTTGATGGCCATATATGCGTTCATCTCCACTAAGGTCCAAAAGGTGTTGCTGTCTTTTATCCTCTAATGATCTTTAGTCACCTAGAATGAAGCGTACTTCGTGGCCTATGGTAGGTTTGGTGTGACCAAAAGAAACTGACGGTAGCTCCCATGCTAGCAGCACTATGGACAGCAAGAGCCATGCATAGTGAAATGTCTTGTTGAGATCCTATGCCTCACGGTAGTTCGCGAGGAATTGACTGCAGAGATAGCACGCCTAATTAAATTGAACTTCTTCCACGCATTAGGCTGCCAAAGCTAGGACTAGTGACGACACTTCATCTGCATGACACTTCTGCATGACCTTCGCTGCTAAGAGTTGTTGCCACTTTGATCATAGGGTCACAGATGCTTGAAATGGCGTAACTGCGTGACTTATTTACCAACTTGAATTTTTCCATCATGGTCTTTGAAAGGGCATGCTCGTCAACATTCCCGCAAAACATCATTGCTAGATTGTCCCCTATGTACGACAGTCGCTTGATCCTATGGATCATCATATTAGTGATGGGTATTGGCTCCTCTAGCCACAAACACTAATCATTTACCTAGCACAACAACTGCTTGATTACCCCTATTGTGATGGGTGTGTGGTTGTAATGCAACACCCATAGCAGGTTGAACAGTCCTGTCTTATCCACGACTCTCATCCACTTTTGTGGCTCCAACATGGTTACTCCGGTGCTTTTGTGGAACACGCAGTGAATGATTTGGTTCGTTGCTAGATGAAGAAATCGCTCTATGTCCACTAAATCCCACTCTTCTAATTTTAAAAGGGGGACACTCCCCAACCATGGTCCTTCAAATACAATTTGGTCTAGCAAGAGGGGTGTGTGTAGGGTGACCTTGCTTTCATTAATGTCTTTGGGCACCTTGGTCTTGCCCCTACACGGAGGAACATACTTAGGCAGCTTAGTGATGGGTTTAGACCCCTCAATTTCAACATCCTTTGTTTCCACCCAAACATCCTCATCATCGATTTGGATATCCAAATTAATCATCTTGCCCTTTTCCTGTGCAGTAGGCTTATCCTTCTGTGGGTGTTTTCTTGGAGATGCACACATCAGTAGTGGTGGTGCACCCTGCTTGCCCTTCTTGCTATTGTGACCCTCCTTAGTTGGGGTAGGCCTTGTTCTAGGAAATCATGGAGACTTTGGGACTTCAGTTGGGATCTCTGCAGGTGTAACCTCCGGGACAACTCATTTTTCTACCATAACGACCTCCGAAACAACTCCCTCGGCTGTCATTGCTTTGACATTCATGGTTGTTGTTCTCAGAATAATATCATGGGTGATTTTGAGGATAGTTTCGAGAAATCAATTAAACTTGGGGCAATCAAGTAGCGCTTCGAAAAATGTGCAATTTATGCGCATCACACAATACAACTCACAATTTCTCAATATGTAAATTGTTTTCTGCTGGGTGGCCATATGTAATTTATAAGCCATTTTAAATTCAAATTTTACCGTTACCCCCAAAATCGGTTCATTAATGCTAGATTGGAAGCATATTTTCAAAGATCTTGCCCATAAATTCCTACTTAAATGCCCCCCCCCCCCACCCACACCACTCCATTTGGTCGTTATTTTGTCATCAAATCATGAACGATGACTTTAACAATCACTTTCCATCTGCTCTGCTTAATTGATCCCTTGGTAGTGCATCCCTCTGCCCCTGTTTTGGAATATGTGAGATTACCTTATTCCGTGCAGTTCTCGCCTCATGTAGCTCTCCAATCCAAGAAGTGTACTTTATAGTCCCGCGCCTCCTTTCAGCTACCTGCAGCACTAAGACTGTGCTTCCCTCATATATTCACCTAGCTAGATCACTGGTGTATGGCTTCAATCGGCTACCATTCACCTTCCTTGGGAAGGGTTCTCCATTCAACTTAACTAGCTAAACTTGTCCACCATCGGTAATTTCCTTGATGACATATGGCCCTAGCCAATGCATCCAAAATTTCCTTGGAAATTTATCAAATTTACTGCCATGTAACAAGACTAGATCATTCACCTTGAAGGTGTGCAATTTGATGTTCTTATCATGCCATGCCTTTTCACACTCCTTTTGAACTTGTCGATGAAATCCAGCTATAAATTGGTCCTTCTCAAGGTCTGCTAGATGCATGAGCCTCTCTTCTAGGGTTCCGCAGTCTTCCATTCTTTTGAGTGCCACTATGTGCAGACTAGGTACAATTTCTTCTATTGGCATCACAACTTCTATGCCATACACAAGTCTAAAAGGAGTTTTCCCAATCAACTTCTTGCAATTTTTTATATAGGCCCATAATACCGCTGGTACGCACACATCCTAGTCATTTCTCTAAGCATTGCAAACCTCTGTCAGTGCATTCAATAGTATCTTATTGAATTCTTCCACAATCCCATTAGCCTGTAGGTGATAAGGTGTACTCTTCTGATGATACACCTAAAATTCTTTTGTCAACACACTAATTGTTTTGTTAAGAAAGTGTGTACCGTGATCTCTCATCAAGATCTTTTGACAATTAAATCTTGTCAACACATATTCAAAAATAAAGTTTGTTGTTGTTGCACTTGTACAATCCTTCATAGGCTGCACCTCTGCCCACCTGGTGATGTACTCAATCATGGTGATGATTTACTACATGCCGATCTTCCTTTCTTAAGGCTGAATTGGACCCACAAGGTCAATAACCCATTTCTCGAATGGTTGTAATGTCACCTGCAGTATCAAAGGAATTTCATCCCTCCACGATGGCCTGCCAGTCCTTTGGCATGTGTCACATGCCCTATAATATTCTTTTACATCCTTATATAGGATTGGCCACAAAAACCTAACACATAGAACCTTCTGCGATGTTGCTTTCCCTACATAATGTCCTCCTGTAGCTCCTCCATGAGCCTCTGTAAGAATGGTGCTTCATTCAATGTTAGGTACGTAACGTTGCAATATTTCATCTAACCCCATTTTGTATAAGTGCCATGAAATGACGGATAATTATTTCACATGCACCACTAACTCCTTCTTCTGCTAGCTTGTATACCCTTCTGGAGTAGTTCTGGTCATTAGGAAATGTATGATATCCTTAAAGTGACTTTCCATGACATGTAGTGCAAAGAGTTATGTGTCAGGCAGCCCCTCCTCCAAAATAGTAGGTTCCTCTCTCGTTTCAATGCACGATAGATGATCATGTCCCACGTTCAGTCGTTGTGGCTTCACGATAACTTCAAAGTTATACTCCTGGAACAACAACAACCATCTATAGATATTCCCCCCAACACAGGCTTATATACTAGGTACTTCAACGTAGAATTGTCCATGTACATCTTAAAATGTCCACCTAGAAAATAGTGCATGAACGTTTGGAGTGTGTACACCATGGCTAGTCCTTCGCGCTCTGTAGTGGAATAGTTCTTCTAAGCCTTGTACAACTTCCTACTTGTGAATGCTATAGGATGGTCTAATTCCCCCTCGCCTACCTATGTCAGCATGACCCCCAACACAATACATGAGGCATCCATATGCACATGAAATTCCTTCTTCCAGTTCGAGAAGAGTAGGATTGGTGTGGTGACCATTTTCTCTTTCAGCATGTCCAAGATCTTACGACATTCATCATTCCAACAGAATGTAGCATCATTTTTCAACAACTTCTCCATGGGCGTGGTAATCTGGTCATAGCTCTTGATGAACTTCCTATAGTATCTGGTATGCCCTAAAGTTGTGCGCATCTGTTTCACATTCCTTGGCACCTCCAAGTTGATTATCACCGCGATCTTCGCATGGTCTATCATCAATCCTTGTCTGCACACCACATGACCCAACAGGATCCCAAAAGGGACACAAAATAGACACTTCTTTATATTGAGCGTGATCTGGTATCTCCAATATGTATCTAACATCAAGCGCAGACTTGCCACATGGGGCTTGACCAATCCAAACACTGTCCAATCGTCAAAGTATGCCTCCAGAAACTTATGAATGAAGTATTTGAATGTCGCAATGACTATGCACAAAAATATTGTTGTCTCATTCTTCAGCCCAAAATGCATTATGGTGTACTGAAAACATCCCCATTCAGTCACGAAGGTTGTCTTGCTTCTATCCTTAGGTGCGATTTTGATATGATGGTACCCAGAGAACCCATCAGTGAAAGAGTATGCTTCTTGGCCACCTACATTGTCCAATACCTCATCGATGAATGGGGTCGGGAAAGGATCATGCACACAAGCATCATTCAGCTTCCGGATCCACACATATCCTTATTTCTTCTTTCTGTTTCTTTTCCTGAACCATTATTAGGCTTACCCAATCATATTCTTCCACTGGTTCAATAATTCCTACTGTGAGCATCTTATTTAACTCAGCGTGAACCCTTTCCTTATACTTAGGATTAAGGCGGTAAGGTCTTTGTTTTACATGCTTTGTGTATAGTTTCAGGGTGATCTTCATGACACCCAAGTCTCCTATTATCCCTTTTAAATTAGAAAAATTCGTGGGGAACAAATCCTGATACTCAAAGGAGCTTAGTGACCTTGTCTATTGTCACATCATCCCAATAGTCCCCAATCATTGTAAATTTCGGATCCACCTCTGTGCCAATGTTGACCTACCTAGTTTTCAGCAGTGCATTTATGTCTGGATCCTCTATCTATGGACCTTCAACCTTGAGGTGACCTTCAGTATCCGAAATATTAATCTTTCTAGGATCCTCATCTTCTTCTTTAACAGTCACGTTATAGCATTCCAGCACGTGACTCAGCTGGGTAGTCCAATCAAGTTGGACCTAGTCCAAATGATCTTGTGGTATCCTAAAGATCACTGATTTAGCCTCTTGTAGCACTGCGTCAATACAGTCAAACCCATCCTCAAAGTTGAACATCATTATAAATCCTTGGTGCAAGATGTCCCATTTTTCAGTGCCATGGCGGAGCTCTATTTCCAAGCACCAATTCATTGGTATGACATCTAGGGTATGACAAAACAGATGCACTGATTCAGGCTGGGGCTCTGCTCCATAAGCCTTGTTGCATTTGGCTAGGTGATCACGCAGATCATTCATTCCATCATACTTATCTGTCATCCACTCTTTTGGCTACCCAAATTGTATTCTCATCATCCTCCTATAGTCGTGGCAATACTAAAATTATCCTTGTGCGCACAACACCATCTTACGGGTATAGTGCATAGTACCCAGTCCAAGGCCTAGAAGCGATGTTTCTCTGGCACATCTCTCTCAAATGCATCCAAAAGCGATCAACATCAGTTAGCCCATCCTAGTGAGGCAGATCACTAACTTTGGATGACACGCAACACAATGACTTGGTCATCATATTATAACACAACGTAGATACTTGATGTAGCCAGTTCTGCTAGTGTTCTAATTATTTGTCTGAATCTAATGTGTAGGAGCTTTCGTGGTCCCATGTAATACGTCTGTTCACTGTTAGATTTACCCAATCCTGGTCTGACGTCATTATCTTGTGAATCTGGCCCAAATCCTCATCACTTTCATAATCTTGGATTGGTTCTAAATAACTTGGTCCTTCTGCAGGATCCATTGGCACCACCATGCAGAGCGACTTCATTTCAAATATCATCTTTCACTTCTTCAGGTTGATTACTCCATTCATGTCAGTGGCCCAATCGAATCCAAGGAGTGCAGGGTAGAGATTGCTATCATCCACAATCTCTATTACTTCAAAATTCGCCAGTGTGCTCATGCCCTCGATGTCAACTGTTACCCCTTGTAGCCTCCCTATTGAGATAATTTTCTATTGATTCGCCATCCTTAACTAGTTTGGAGACCACTAGAGGGCAGGTCTTCCCATTCTTTCCCAAGTCTGTTTTGGCAAAACATTCGCGTTGGAACCTAGATCTAGGATAACTTGGTCCATTTTGTATTCCCCTATCCGTGTCGTGAGTCTCATCTCACAGCCTATCCTTGCGTTGTGCTTGCCAAGATTCCTAACTACGTGCAGTTCACCAGTAGTGCCATCCTTACCAGTGCACGGATTGATCAATTCCTGCAGGCCTTTCACAACCTTACTATCGTAGAGTAGTTTCATGCAGGTCTCCAAGAATGTGGTAATCATGGATGGGTCCATTTCTCCAACTAGTTTCTCTTAACTTCCTCAGGTAGAGGCCTAAGTGAAGCTTTTCTTTGCTTCCATAAATGTTTCTTTTGCATGCCCCAAATCAAACCCACTCTCTTTTTTTGGTGCTTTGCAGACCCATTCACCTTTTGGAGGATTCTTACCTTTATCATCCCCAGTCATAGTTCAACTTTGCAACGTAATGTTTACCTTAGGGTCTTCCTCACAAGGCTCAACCCTCATCATATGGAGGTTTTGCGTCGGCTGCGGAGGCTATGCCCCATTTTCACGAATCTTAGCCAATGATATTGGGCAATCCTCAGTCGCATGGTCAAACTGAGTACGGTAGTGGCATGACAATCGTGTTGAATTCAAACAATCCCTCACGTAGTGTCCCGGGCCTCCACAATTGTAATAAGTCAGCGATCCTTGTCCTCTATCAGGCCCTCCTCCACCTTGCCTTCGGTCGCGCCACTGATACTCACCTCTCATTCCTACAATGCCTTGGTCTGAAGGCCATGTTTCTGCCTACACACTGTATGCAGGTGGCCTATCCATCATTAATTCGTAACTACAACAATTGCACTCATAATGAACTACTGATTGACAGAAATTGAAGAAGAGATGTTGTGGTGTCTGTTTGAATTTCTGCAGCAAATGGAAATTGTCGGTTGCATGCTTCCTAGCCGCAACATAGTTCGTGAAGACTGGGCAGTGATCCTTCTCATTCCCCTGACCTTTGCATTTTAGGCACTGAACTTCTTCACGTGCCTTTGGTTGAGCTGTTCTATCCTTCTTTAGAATTTGCATCTCTAGACAAAGTTTTTTCAATTGTGCATGAATTTGCTGAATCCCCAGATTATTGGTGTCTCATGTAGCCTCATCATGATTTCTAGGGCTTCTTCCTAGGTCTCTATATTTTCTTTTGATAGCACAACCCTTAGGTGGGGCAGGAGCAAGGCCATGAACCATTCATGGTGCTACCCATCAACTAGGTTCATTTTGGCTTCATGATTGTATAGTTCAATATTTGATCTAAATCCCAGGGCACCTCCCCCGGCTTCATCATGATCTCCTTGAATCCTGCAACCAATTGTGCTTGAGACTTATGTCTATTGAATTCTCTATTTAGCATAGGCTGGATATTTACCAATGAAAATGTTGGGTTATTAGTATTGTACTTAATGTACCATGTTGGTGCACGGTCCTGCAATGCATTGACCAGTGTGGCTTTCTTCATCTAGTCATTCGTGATACCTTGAGCTTCCCATACAACCTTCGCAACAAACCAAAACTAGTCTGGATCTTCATTTCCTACACCCTTGAATACAGGTAGCTTTATGGAGTTTGCCATGTTGAACAATGGTGGAGGTGGGGGTGGTGTGGGCGATGGGGTGAGAGGTGGGAGTGAGGATGGATGAGATGAGGATGGAGGTGGTGTAGGTATTCAGGGGAAACCTTGTCTTATCAACTGACCAACACTTAGTGAGTAAGACTACGCTTCTCCTTCGTCGTCACTCAAAGGAGGCTTGATTAATGGGCTATACTCAGGACCTTTTCTTCCTCCGTCCCTAAAGTACTTTCCACTTTGCTAGCTCCAAACATTGAGGTAGTTGCATGACCTACTGTTCACACAAGAGCATCTTAATCCAATTATTTAGTGACTTTAAATACTTACCTTGTGGTCCTTTAAAGAAGTGGTGCTTGGCTTCGCTATAACTGACAGAGGTATCGACTCTGTCACAAATCCTCCTATGATGTGGTCAAGCTAATGGTCAACAACATGCATGATCTTATCTTCAGAAGCTTCCAACCTCCTTACTAACTCTAGTGTCCAAACAATCGGATTATCAAGCCTCCACCTTCCTTGGCCATCTGTCAACTTCGTGATCGACTCATATAACTCAACTGGGAAGGAACATATGAATATTTTGAGTATTTCTATGTACAGGTATCTGTCCAACCAATGTTCTTTCATCAATCACGGATTCTTATTTTCCTATGCCACGAATTCATGGATCTTTCTATACAACCAGTTTTCGATCTCTTTCTTAGTTGGATTCCAATGATACGATATCACACATCGCGTTATGTAGATCCCGATCTCGGCAACAAAACCATTTGTTGGCTTGATGGGCCTTGAACCAAGTTCAATGTTAAGTATCCAAGAAAATCCCTACACTACTAGCCCTTTTTTCATCAATCTGTAAAGTGTGGACTGAAGTCTCACCCAAAGCAGTATGTGGGAGATGCAGGAACCAAGTTTTTGTACCCTGAGATAATCGTGATGTCTATTTTATATCCTCACTCCTATCTTTGCACATATCAATAAGACCTTAAGGCTTATTAATGTACTTCCTTTTTTGTGTTCCAAAACCTCCACGAAGTTACCTGATTTCCCTTTACGCAACCTTAGATGATGATTCAGGCACTTACGTGCCTCTGTAATTAGGTTATCAACTTAGCCCCAAATTGTCTTAGGTATTATCCAACTTTATCATACAAGTAAGATTGTCCCCACGTAAACATATTTTATTAGTTGCGTTCATGAAATATATGGAAACATATATTTTCGCGCATCAACTTAACATTATATCTTACACTTAACATTGAACATAGCATAATTGCAACATTCATAACAACAGTAGAATAATGCTAAATAGATAGAAAGTACACAGTAAGTTCAGAAAACTTCTCTTTATTGATGATTTAGATTTTCAATATAGACTCTTACTACCCTGCGCACATAGTTGCATGGGTTTGTGCACTCATCTACAAACTTCTACCCTAGGCCTCTACGCACTCAGCTGCAGAGCCTCTTTCTCTACTAAGACTTTCGCTCTTAGCTTGCCCCAACCTATTACATCAATGACTCATGACTACTCTGCCTCCTTAGATTTTCTAAGACTTTTCTTTTTATACAATCCCATGGCATGGACCAAGGGCGAGTCTCCAAAATTGACACACCCTATCTAAACTAAGGGCAGAAAACCCTTTTTTTCATTAGGTATCTTCGCGCTCCGTGACAATAAAATGTGGAGACATTGAATTCTTTATACAAAATTCGGGTCTTTTTCCCCAAAACTTGGGTTTGTAACCCAAAAATTGACTCCTAGGGGACCTGTACCCAACAATGAGCCAGTGTGATGGACCAGTTGCATGGTCTTCCTTCTCTAGCTAGTTGGTCCACCACAACCACCCAACTCTAAGGGAAAGTTCTAGTGCTCACTTGGCCACTCAGTCAGCATGCAAATATGACCAAGTATTGGTATGCCTTCTTCAATATCTTCGTCTTATAGATCTGATTGGGGGTCATCCTGAAATGCGCTGGCTCCTTTACCCAATCCTTCAGAATGCCTCTAGAGTGGCCTCTACTATTGGGCAAGTTGAACAAGGGAGTCATGACAATCATGGGCTTGGTCATCTAATACATCTCATCATAATCTCGTGCCAAAAAGGTTGCAATATTAGTCCCACTAACACTACTCAAGGTCATCATCTCAGGGTCAGTGTGAGAGACGATCCAGTCAATCATGTCTGCGCATGGGAATACGGGGTATCTACATGCAATCTGGTACAATCCAAACTTATGAATGTTCACGTACACCTCACAGTATTCAAGGTATTCCCCAAAAGTATCTGTGAATGTTACATTCACGTCTTGCCACTTCAATTTGATGTCCTTCTCTAGATACATCTTTGTATCTCCATATATCAGCAGACCAAAGGACACCTGCTTAACTATTGCTCTAATTGCCATACCATGAATGTCCTGAGATCCTATTCTCTTGGAAGCCATTGGGATATATGAACACCTGAAAGGTATGGAAACAAGAAACATGCATGGCAATAAATATGTCAGTGAAAAAAAAGAAAATTCGGGGAAGGACATAGCACATACCAGGGAAAATAATGAGCAACATTGCACAAATTTCATTGGGAGGTTGAGTGTCTGGCAACCAGAACTGTGCAAAAGGTAGTCTGGATTGATTGGGAGGCTGGATTGGCTACTGGATCTGTGAAATGCACAATCTAGTTAGGTAGTTGGCTGCTAGGATTGCGCAATGCGCAATTCCAGCTAGGAAGGACTGCTGTCCCAGGGACAAATTTGTGCAATTTCCTAGGCCAAGTAGCCACCTTCCTCCAGAAATGTGCAAAATAGTCCAATAGGCTAGTGGTGGGCCAAAATAGGCAAATTTGGAGAGGAAGGTGAGCCTTCCTTCCCCAGATTACGCAATGCAGCCTTGGTGAAGGGTAGAGACTCGGCCAAGGTTGGCTCGGCTTGCTGACGGGTAATTGAAGGCAAGTAAGTCAATGAAATGCATGGAGACACTAAGTGATAACAGAAATGATAAACAATGCATGCAAAACATGAATGGAAGATTCAACAATCATATCAACATGCATGTGGGTGAGGTTGTTCGTTGGTTGGGCGAACGTCCGTGCAAAACAGTTTCATGCATGTGACAACAGTGAGATAGCAAGAAAAATTGATATAGAGCTAGGAAAAGTTGGAATACATGTAAATGACAGCAAGCATTCAAATAAATCAAGAAAACAACACTCACACAAGAGAATACACAAAAGGAGACAGAAATGATGAAAAAGACAAGTTGAGGCCACTTACTTGTGAATAACTGAGCCAGATGTGTCAAAGAGTCCTGGATATGCTATGCTTCAAGATCGATGTGAATGAATGAGCTCTGATGCATCGAAATAAATAAGTTTGGTCTCATGATCCACATGCCACAAATCTAGGAAAAAACGACACTTGGAGGGAAACTTCTAAAACAACTTTACATGTAAATCCCAACTGCTAAAAATAGTTCCCTAAATCATGGGATGCCTTTTGAATGTTGTCTCTTGCTATTCCGGGAAGACCAAGTCATGTATGCATGCAAATCAAGTTTCCTCAGTCATGGGTGGAACTAGTCAACCAGATTGTCGATGCATGCTAGTACTCAACTACTTGGTAAAAATGTGCATTCCTGACTGTAAGCTGGGCTAACTGCCCAAGGGGATTGTGCAATTTTTCAGCAAAGCAACTGACTACTACCCAAATTTGTGCAAACCCTGTGTTGAACAGCCTGTTGTTGGGAAAAATTGCAGAAATATTGCTGAGAGGGTTGGCTGGTAGGATTGTACAATCCTGGAGCCCATCAGTCTGTCAGAGAGGATTGCATAATTACTGGAGGGAAGGCTAGTTGCCTTCTAGAAATGTGAAATTTTCAATGGGAAGATTCTCACCCTGCAGTTGGACCAAGTCTAGGTAAGTAACTTATGAGGGGGATGGATTGACTGTGATCGACAAACTACCTTTGTGCAAGGCAAACACTAAAGCTTGAGTACTTAATGAAGCAAGACAAAGTGTTGTGTAAGGTTGGCAGGGGAGGCTCCAAAATAGGCTATGGAAAAATTTTGAAGGGTGGTTATAACCACTACAACAGTAAGGAACACTAGTTGAAACTTGCGTGACTAACCAAAAAGGTTATGACTATGGTGGTGATTGTTCCAAAGGTACAATGGAAGGTCCCGAATTTTGTGACATCGAGCATTATGTAGAATGATTCCTTTCAACATGACATATGGTAAAACAAACCTGTGGATGAGATGGCTTTGCAACATTCATGTCCTTCAATCTCTGAGTTAGATCAATGATCTGATGCTATGAACTAATGATAGTAGGGTCACTAGAAGCATAATTTTCTCTATAGTCATATGGATACCCCAACAATGCTCTGACCTTCATAGCATGCTCCAACACATCTTATAAAGTTTAAACCTTCTATTGTGTTAAAGGAATTTTGGTCAAGAGAAACATAGCTTTGATGAACCATTCCTTTTGGTGATGAGGATGTATGGAATGATGCACCTTGCTAATTACAACCTTAAATAGCTGCATATACTCCCATGTAGTTGTTAGAAATTGGGAGGCTTTATAGATTAATTCAAATTTCCTTATTCATAGCAATTTCTTGTGAATTTGTTTGGTTTCTTATTAAAATTTTATTCTAATTATTTTCATCAGAAAATTACCATAACATGAATAGGAACATCACAAAAGCAAAAGAGCACAAGATGTAGGTTGCAATCCATGACAAAATCCCTATAAGGGGAAACCCGAAGAAATTCTATTGTTGTAGCATCATATCAAATGAGATATCCAAGACCCATAACCACAACAAATTCCACCTCTAGATTCCAATTCAAACCTTCCTTCCTTCTAGCATGTTCATTAGCAACAAGGGACAAATTAAGGAAAATCTTACACAAATTATAGCACAAGAAGGTATCGTCGTTTTAGATTTCAGCTCTCTACTTCTTATATTCCCTCTTTGTGATATTTCATACCAAGACCATCCGAGTGTGTGTGTCCAAATAAGATCCACATTCCTTCTATTTACGTAGTTTAGAGGGGTACAAATAGACATGTCCTTTGGGGAAAGGTCGACTTGTCATGTAGCCCGATTTGGCACCTAGAGGGGTTTATGTCCCAACATTACAATCTAAAAAATTATATCACTTTTTCTTTTAGAATAGGTCCAAAATAGGACTTTGAATCTTTGAATCAAAACCTAAAGCATGAAGAACATGCTTGTCTAGAAAAGATAATAATAATTTTTCTTTTTATTTTCTATTGCTTTTTACATAAAAGACATAATGATACAAATTATGAACACTGAAACTAGTTACATTCTCCAACAATCCTTCTTAACTAGCAAGTTATTTATAATTGTACACCTGGTACATGGATACTCTCAATATTAAATACTCTCATAAGAATATTCAGATTGATAAGCCATATTTAAGAATCAACAGCATAACCAATATTGTCAACATAGTAATGCCTTTAATTGACAAGCTTTATTTATATCAAGGCATACAATTGGGAGGATTTACATGAGACAAAACACTACCTCTTAAGACATATACCCCATCTGGATGTTCACTAGATATGTCCTTTTAAGACCATTCTTATCTTAGATTACCCATCCTCAGAAAATTTAAGTCATCTTCGACCACTCTTATCTTGCATACCCGTCCAATCCTCAAAGAGTTTCGGTCCACTTTTTATCTTGGATTATTTATCCTCAAGGAGTACCAATATTAGATTCTTATCTAATCCTTCATACCCCATTCTTCCTTCATGGCCTTCACTAGACGTACAATTGTTAGTCCTGACCTAGTACATGACACATGAAGAAGAGAATATAATGTCCATCTCACTCTCAACTACACAGGAGATCCTCATTCCCTCTTGATCAAGGAATATATCCTTTCTTTTTTTAAAAAATTTAAGAAGAATTCTTACTCCCTCTTAAGCATAGAGGAGATTCCTTACTTCCTTTTAATTGAGAAATCATAACCACAAGTTCTTTTAGCATGCCCTCATTAATATATTAGCTATGGTTTCTCCTTTTGTTCACATCTCATCAAATTGAGATTTCATCTTTTAGAACCAAAATGTGACAGGATTTAGGTCATAAAACTTTAATATCACTTTCCTCTAGTTGTCATCAACAAAGGCATTATATTGATACAATCAAGATAGAGCTAATCATAGCTCCCTCTGATCATGAATGTGATTAGGTTATCCTTTTGTATTGCTACCTTTCAATCCCAAGATGATGTAGATATCTTGAACATGTAATCCTTCAAGGATTAACCAAACCATCCAATCAATCCATGTGTTATTTGAATCAATTCCCTTCCATTATAAATTTATGCAACATTCTTCCAAGTAGAAAAATAATATACCAACAAGATAAGCAATACCAAAACATAAATATCATGATTATATCAACATGATGGCATCTTATCAATTTTTTCTTATTTGTTTCATTTCATATCAAAATCCTTTCGTATGGTCTATCTCCATTCTAGAGTACTTTCCATAGTTCTATCCATTAAATTATCAATCAAAGATAATTCTTCTTTCTTGAACCAATCATCTAGTACACTTCCTTTGGACCGAACTACTTCTCATTTTCAATATGGGACTCCTTTCATGTTTCAAATGTACTTTCAAATTTTTAGGAATCTTGCTTCCATAATATATGAGTATGGCATACTCGAGTTATGTCATCATGATTCTTCTTATATATATTGAAGGCTCTCCTCATAATTATGTAGAGGATCTTTGTAATCCTTTCTTTCCATGACATGATGTCAAAGTGTTGATGCATGAATAGGTTCAATCCTTCTTCTATGGGGTTTTCTTTGTCAACTCTTTTTATTTCTTCAGGATACCTAATCTGATGCTTAATCAATATCATCAATCAAACTCTCCTTCCATCCTTTTCACTTTCTTTTGGAATATGTCCTATCATGGAACCAAATCATGTCCTAAGAATATTATCACTATCAAATTTGTCAGGTTATAATATCCTCTTATACATGGTGTCAAATTTTGTTATTTTCTCCCTTTGAAGTCAAAATTTCATTGCACACTTTATCTTCATATTGTAACAAGGGGTTATTTATTATTTTCATCATCAATGTGTTCCTAGAATGAACTCATTAACTGTAAGATTCACCATTATGTACATTAGGGTCCTTATAGTTCCCTCCTTCCATCATGCTCATCATTTTTAAGGAGTAATCAACAAAAACAAGTGTCACTTTTCTTTTATATTTCATTCTTCTCACCTTTATTTCATTTTGTACGTGAAATTCACGGGAGTACAACCAATCAAAATATACAAATACAATATCTTGATGTCAATTTTGTCAATCTAGGGTTTCTATGGTTTCTTAGAAGATGTACTTCTATGGTTTTTATTATAAACCCTATATTTATAGATCTAACCCTTGATAGGGTTTTTACTTTCAGTGGAAACAATAGCCATATGAGTTTTCTTTCAAATACTAGGATTTATCCAATTCAACCCTTACTAGGGTTTAACAACATACCCTAGTTTCTTTTACAAATATTAGATGTCCATAATTAGGGCATCATAAGAGGGAACAAAATAGATAGGGCCAGGGTTTTTCATTCCTAGGGTTAGTTCAATCGAAGGCTTAGAAAACATAAATACCATAAATTTTCAAGGCTTGACATACCTATAAGCCCTATATATTTAAATCAGATTGAACTTTAGCAATTTCGTAGTCATTATAGAGAAATCACAAAACCCTACAAAAATATTGCAAAAACCCTAATTAATGTTTATACCCTTTATATCTGTGCAAAGCCTATGAAATGAATAAAAGAATTATACATATCTTATGCAAGTTTCTACCTTTCTTCCTTATCAGTATCCGGTATTTTCTTCACGTGTCACCAATTCTTCAACAAGTGCTTATGTAATGCCCTCCTCCCACATTTACCCAAGTTACCAGCCTTCTAGGGTAAACATGTGATGAAGAGTTACTATGATATGATCCAACCTCCTAGATCACCTTAAGGAAGGGGAATCGACAAACCAAAGACCTTAATGACTTCCCTATTAGTTGATATAGGACCCCTAAAGGTCTAAACCACTCTTTCAGGTGCCCAAACCCTGAATTAAACCTCCTTTTCCAGTGACTTGATCTCTCAGATGGTGGAACAACACTACCTAATTTTAACTAAAACCCTCCAGTCTCATGCGTGATGCCTACAAGGAAGTGAGCGTAGTTTTTTTCACTCAGTTCTATGCTTGTGACTAGGGATTTTAAGCCACTTTTTTCAGGCTAGGATCCAGACCTCTTCTCAGTACTTAATGACACTTCCAAAAAACATGATCACACAAGGAAAAAGCCTTCCATACAAATCTTAGACAATAACTTAACATAACAAGGCCTAGCCATGACAAACATTCCATCAAACATTTCATGAACATGAAATTTACAGGTCATAAATACACATATAAACACAAGGGTCTGATACTTATACGAACACCAAGAATTTATAGTTCCTTCTCATAATAGCTAAATTAACATCTATTAGGTCATACATTCATCATCATTCATTCATTAATTAAAACATGATAAGAGGCATAACTAAGATCTGTCATAAAACCATGCTTATAACCAACATATAACCAACAAAGTACAAGTAATATAACAACCATTTATGTATCAGAATAAAAAGTACATGTACACATAAATCACAAGAGGAAAAGAACTCTTATTAACATATGAAAATCCAACCAATTCAAGGACTTCCATGTATCACCCGACCATAGATTGGGATGAACCAAATCTTTCTTTCTGCCAATCATCCCCATGCCATATTCCTAGAATGGATGTGGGACTCACAACAAAACAACAAGTCTTCCTTAGGATTTACCACAATCCACACTGGATCACTAGGCTGGAACCCTCATCAATAAAACTAGGATTTACCGGAATCACCACTAGATCATGAGGCCCTATACAAGCATGGATGCCTCCAGATCTCTCCACCTACACTGTGAGTAATTTGGATGCCTCCTAGTCTCTAATATTTATGGTATATATCACCATTCACCAGTCAAGGATTCCTAGGAGTAATGAAGAATCCAATCTCCAAGTATTACCATATATCTCACCATTTACCAGTCGAGGATTACTAGGCTGGATCGAGACTCCATCCTCTGAGATTTAGTTTATATCCCACCATTCACCTAGGGATCATTTCTAGGCCTGATGAGGGGTACCCACCTCTAAGCTTTATGTAGATCCTTCCATTCACCAGTCAAGGATTCTTAGGCCAACAGAGGTACACAAAATCCATCTTTACCACTATCCCACCTTCTCAGGTCTAGGGATTCCTAGGCGTTGTGTTCTTTCTTAGAGACCACCTCACTCAACTTTGATTCCATTTGGAAATCTAGCTCAACCAAATAAGAGAAACCACCATCACACCGTGGCTATCCGGAAATGGAAAATTCAAGGTTGAGGATCACTGTTACACCTAGAAAAACTCATGCCAATGACAGCAAGAGAACCAAATACACACATGCATGTACCATGCATTCCAAATCTAGCAAGGAAATCACACATGCAAATCGATACCTACAAGTAATCCCATTGTAGCTACTTGATCCTACTCTTCCATGCTTAATCTTTTCTTACCTTTTCCTTTTTTGTTATTCCTTTTCTTTTCTTCATCCAATCCTGAAGTGCTCCAAGAAAAATCTATGTTTCCAAGAGTGTGAGAGACAGAGAATAGAAAGAGAGCTCCATCATAGAATTGTGAAAATCTTGTGAATTGATCCCCAGAATCCTTTTTATTAATGAGGCCTCTATTTTCTTCATTTTACATTATCTTCCTTCAATTTACTCCTCACATGAAACATGTGACCTTTCACCCTCCTTTTATCCTAATTCCCTTTATTTTCATAAATAAAATGCCAATTAATGCCTCGTTCCTTTCCAAATCCCTTGTATTTTCATTTGCTAATTTCCTTTAGCCATAATAAACAAAATGAACACCCATTAGGATGTTTTTCCCAACATTTAGCTTGGAATACGTGTCCCATCACCTTGGTCTTATTATTTTTTTTACATGTATTTTTTACTAGGGTTGTTACAAAACCCTCACCGTTAGGGGAATATCATCCTTCATTTTCAATGACACCTACAACCAACAAGACCGTAGAAAATAAATACATACAACCCATGGAGATTTATAACTTAGTCCATTGTAGTATTTACAATGACCTCTACTAAAGTCATGAAAATCATATTGTTTAATGAAGCTTTATAACACATCTCATTATGTTATTTACAATAACAACCACATATACTTATGCACATTTTCTTGAACCAACAATTAACCATATTGTCTATGGAGCTTTATAAATCCAACTCAATACAATACTTACAATAATAAACACATACACATGTGCACATTTTCTCAACCAGCAAATAAAAAGGATACGATGCCTAAATCATCAACAAGGGAATCTAGAGGCTCACACCTCCACCCTCAAAGTAGTACCAAGATTCATCTCCTTCCCAGGAAGACCAGAATCCACTGCCAAAGTCAAGCCTACATCCGTTGTCTAGCACTAAAACATCGTTCCACTTGTCTTC
Source organism: Pinus taeda (assembly GCA_000404065.3). Taxonomy (NCBI): domain Eukaryota; kingdom Viridiplantae; phylum Streptophyta; class Pinopsida; order Pinales; family Pinaceae; genus Pinus; species Pinus taeda. The sequence continues at coordinate 345,001 of APFE030512700.1, forward strand.
TTAGTGAACAATTAATAGCTCATTGTTCCAGGGCACACTCCCAATGTGCATATGATTCCACATGGAAATTCTAATGACAAAAAAAAAATGTATTCCCTAGCCTTTCCTTATCTACTACACATTCCCTCAAGAAATCTAGTCACCCCCTTCCATGCAGTCACTCACCTTCCAATATCGCTAACATCCCCTATCCCAGGAAATCCATCCCTTGGCAAGGCTTCCTTACATCGGAAGTTAAAACAACCATGTCATAGACCTACCTCAAAACCATCATAACAATCATAACATACCCATGGAAATCAATAGGCACTATTGGGTACTAGTGTCCCACAATGGCCCTGCACCTTTAGTGCTTTACTAGCATATTGCTACCCGTTTCGATTCCTTTTGTTGTTGCTTCTAATTCTTGCAGTCAATTTCAACCACTCGACCATGCATTTCATGTTCTCCCGTACCAAGTACATAATTTCCATTAGCCTCAAAATTAATTGAAATAAATTCAAATCATACCTCATTAGTGGCTCATCAATAAGGTACGCTTTTAATTTAGTTCACTTCCTATCACAACAAGCCAAACCATCTCTTGACCAAATAATTATGTATAAACATATCACATCTAATTAGCTCAAAGCGCAACCATCATAATCAAAATCATAGATCACATGTAACCATCATAAATCATAGATCACATGCATAATAAAACTGAAATAAAATATTCATACTTATCCTTTAATCAGTCCTTTTCTTCTACCTTTATCATTTTTCCTTTTTTTACACACACCGGATTGGTTTCCACACCTAGTAAACACCCAATTCCTTTTTATTTTCTTCAATCATGTACACATACACAATGTACATCACAAAAAATACATCCACATGCAACATACAACACCACACAATGCATACACCTACACCTGATATGCATTATGACACATACACCTATACTTGGTGTGCAAAACAACAAAATACATACTCCTACATATGGTGTACAACACAATAGACATACATACACATAGTACAACATAATGAATACACATGTCACGATGCCATGACTACACAATACACATACATACACATAGTGAAACATAATGAATACACATGTCACAATGCCATGGCTACACAATAGATGTATATAGTATTGCATGTACACAACACAACATGTATAACATGCACACAATTCCACATGTACACAATACCAACTATTCACAACACCACCTGCACAACATGTACATGAAGCCACATGCATATGGCACCATTAGCACAACGTGTACACAATGCCACATGTAGACCTCACCACATGTACAACATGTACACAATAACACATGTACACAACACCACATGCACGACATGTACACAGCACCACCTGCACATAGCACCACTTGTGCAACATGTACACAACACCACATGTATAGTCATACACATAAAACCACATGTACATAGCATTATATGTACAATATGCATGCCATGCCATATGTACATAGCACTGCATATAGAACATGTACATTGCACCATATGTACACATCACCACATATCCAACATGCACACAACACCATATCCACACAACACTGCATATCCAACATGCACATAGTATGATATGTACACAACACTGCATATCAAATGTGTACATAGTACCATCTATACCCAGCACTGCATATGCAATATAAACACAAAACCATATATAAAATAGGCACACAAATTCATATGTACACAATACTACATATCCTACATGTACAAAACACCATTATACAAATCCCAAGATCACACTGACCTTACCAAATTACCTTGCTTCTACTGTCTTATCCATGATTGTCCTAGCATGACATAAAGCGCATTGCTTTCGTTTTGCACATGTATCCCTCAACATTACCTGTCCATAACATAAAAATAGGAATAGTACAAACATTTAATATCAATTCACATCCATATGATGCTAGCAGATTAGCTTGTTGGGACCTGACCCAGGTTCATAAGTGATTTAGCCAAACAAATCCCGAAACTACCGGCCCTTTCAACAATAGTTTGTGGTGCGTGGATTGAGGTCTCACCCGAGGTAGTATGAGAGGGTGCTGGAACCAAGTTTCGCACCCTAGAGATGTCTTGATGAAGTCTAGGAAGTTCACGAACTGATCCCGCACACTTGCGTTGCTCTGCACAGTTGTCTGTCCTTTGCAACTTGTGCAACCGCTTCCACGTAACTCTGTAAAGAGCGTGAAGAGGTGCTATCTAGATCCTTTATCTTTACAGTGCTAGGATTATAGATCTTGAATTAATTATGTGTACCCAATATTCTCATTAACCATTCAACATTCATGACAAGTGCATGCAATCATAAAATTGTAAATAGATGCACAAATACAACAAAAGCATAAACACACAATATTCCAAAATCAACTTATCTTTTATTAATCCTCTATTCAAGTACAATCCAAACTCTTCCCTGTGCACTCAGTTGCAGGGGTCCGAACACATAGTTGCGGACTCTATCAGGCCTCTGTGCACACAACTGCAGAGCCTCTCCCTACTACTACAATCCAAGACTCGGAATAGACTCAGAGCTTAATTCATCATCCAAAAGAACATCATAAGACTTAAGAATAATAGAGCCTCACTCTATTTATACACCTCCATGGTTCGCAGACCATGGGTAGGCTGACATACCATACATTAAATTACATTATTTTAGGCCGAACAACCCTAGACTCTCGCGCTCTGTGCCCACATTTGATGCGGTCTTTACATTATACTTGAACAAAATCTGGGCTTTAAGATCTAAAAGCCTGCTATGGGGGGCTTTCCTACCTAACAAGCCCCCAACATAATCATCGTGACTTGTCCTTGAGTCACTTTGCTGGTGTGGAAATATTTGCGCGAAGCCCATCCAACTGTGCCTGTGTTGTGCGAAGGTCTGCAACTCACCATGCTTCCATCATCTGAATCTACTCCATTTCTACTTCTGAATCATCTGCATTTGACTTGATTCTCTACTTTGATGTTGGCTTCTAGTACCTATGTTTATATTCCTGCACCTCTATCCAACTTGTCGGGTCACGAAAATTGTGCTTTGGTTGGTTAGTCAAATAGTTGGCCCACCCATGTAGGGCTTCAGGCAACTTCCATTTACTCATCCTGGGAAGGGTTCTCCATTTAGTTTGACTCGCTAGACCGTGCCTCCGTCTGTGACTTGTTTTACCACTTATGGTCCTAACCAATGCATTTTGAGTTTCCCTAAAAAAAATTCGAACTTGTTGTCATAAGAAAACACTAAATTGTTTACCTTGAATGTGCGTATCTTGATATGGCGATTGTGCTAGGCTTTCTCTCAATATTTTTGTACCTGTTGATGGAATCCCACCAGAAATAGTTATTCCTTGAGTTCTTCTAATTCCGAGAGTCTCTCTTCCTAGGCTTCACGGTCTGACATGCCTATAATTGCCGGTATCCGCATATTGGGTACGATGTATTCCATTAGCATGACTGCTTCTGTGCCATAGACTAACCTGAAAGGTCTCTGACCTGTCAATTTCTTGCAAATAGTTCTGTATGTCCATAACATGGAAGGTATGCATAGGTCCCAGTCGTTTCGCTACGCGTTACATATTTTGGTTAGCGCAGTCCCCGTAATTTTTTTGAATGCTTCTATTGTCCCATTAGCTTGTGGATGGTACGGTGTACTTTGTTGATGATACACCTGGAATTCCTTGGTGAGTGCGCTAATGCTCTCATTCAGGAAATGCGTCCCGCAGTCACTCATTAAAATTTTCGAGCAACCAAATCGCGTCAACACATTGTTGAACAAAAATTTCGTAGCTATAGCAGCTGTTAGTCTTTAACTAGTTGTGCTTCCACCCATCGAGTCAGGTATTCTGTCATGGTGATGATCTAGCACGCACTCGTCTTCTCCTAAGGTTTGATTGGTCCTACAAAGTCGATTTCCCATTTTTTGAATGGTTGCAGTGTCATCTATGGATTGAATGGCATCTCATCCCTTCATGATGGTTTCCTAGCCCTTTGAAAGACATCATAGGCCTGACAGTGTGCTTTTGAATCTTGACGTAGGGTTGGCCACCATAGCCCAGAACAAAGAATCTTCTGTACCGTCACAAATCCTGCATAGTGTCCTCTTGTAGCCCCTCCATATGATTCCTTGAGGATCTATCCTTGTTCAAATTCAGGTACATATCGTCACAATATCTCATCGTTTCCCATTTCGTAGAGGTGCCCGCGATGATAGAAAAGTCCGCCCCACGCACCACCAATTCCTTCTTCTGTTGAACTGAATATTCCTTTGGCATAGTCCCTGTGGTTAAAAAATGAATTATATCTTCAAAGTGGTTGTCTGCGACACGTACTGCAAAGAGTTGTGCATCAGTTAGTCCTTCTTCCAAATTTGTGGGCTCCTCGCCTATCTCAATTCGTGATAAGTGATTTGGTCCTACATTTAGGCATCCCAGATTTACAATGACCTCAAGGTCATATTCTTGAAATAGTAACAGCCTTCTGCATATGTGCCCCCCCAACATAAGCTTGTTCACCAGGTATTTTAACGTGGAATGATTGGTATACATCTTGAGGTGCCCACCAAGTAAATAGTGTTGGTATTTCTGGAGTGCGTATACCATTGCCAACCCTTCGCGCTCAATAGTAGAGTAGTTATTTTTAGCTTTGGATAGCCGCCAACTTGCAAACGTGATCAGGTGATCCATGCCTTCTGCACCTTCCTGCATAAGTATAGCTCCTAGTGCAATACACGATGCATCAACATGTACATGAAATTCTACATCCTATTTCAGGAAGACCAAGATCAGAGCAGATGCCATTTTCTCCTTGAGAACATCCAAACTTTTCTTACAACCATCATTCCAACAATATGTAGCATCCTTTTTCAATAGCTTCTCCATTGGCATTGTTATTTGTGCATAGCTCTTGGTAAACTTCCTAAAGTAACCAGTGTGCCCCAACATAGCGCGTAGTTGTCTGACACTTCGTGGTGCTTCCATATTGAGAATAACAACAATCTTCGCAGATCCACCATCAGACCTTGTTTGCAGACCACATGGCCGAGAAGGTTTCCAAAGGGGACGAGGACAGTGTACTTTTTCATATTCAGTGCAATCTGGTGTCTTCAGCAAGTATCCAACATCAAATGTAATCTTGCTATATGGTGTTTAGCTAACCCAAATATAGTCCAAACATCCAGATAGACCTCCAAGAACTTGTGGATGTATTCGTTGAACGCGGCCACAACTATGCACGAAAATATCGGTGGTGTATTGTTCAGTCCAAAGGGCATGACGGTGTATTGAAAACAACCCCATTCGGTTGCGAAGGTTGTCTTTCTCTTATCTTCCAGCATGATCTTGATCTGATGGTACCCTAAGAAGCCATCCATGAATGAGTAAGCTTCTTGACTGCCAACATTCTCCAATACTTCATCTGTAAATGGTGTCGGGAATGGATCGTGAACACAGGTGTCATTGAGCTTCCTGAGGTCCACGCATATTCTAATTTCACCCTTCTGGTTTTTCTCCTGTACTACCATAGGACTCACCTAGTCAGATTCTTCCACTGATTCAATAATTCCGGCTGTAAACATTTTGTCTAGTTCTTCACAGGCCTTTTCTTTATACTTTGGATTCAAACAGTAAGCTTGCTGCTTAACGAGCTTCACGTCCAGTCTCAAAGTGATCTTCATCATCCCTAAGTCACTAATGATCCCCTTTAAGTCTGTGATTTTGTTCAAGAATAAATATTAATATTCACGGAGTAACTCAGTGACCTTATCTACCGTAGCATCATCCCAATGGTCCCTAAGTGTCGTGTACTTATGCTCTGCATCTATGCCAATGTTTACCTGCTTTGTTATTAGCGGTGCAGTGATGCCGTGATCCTCAATTGATGGTCCTCTAACTTCAAAAATCCCTTCAGTTTCTGGAATACTAATATTCGAGGGGTTGTCATCATCCTCCTCTACTTGCATGTTATAACGTTCTAGGGCACTTCTTAACTGGGTTTCCCATGCTGGTTGAATGACTTTTCGTGGTTCCTGTGGTATTTTGAAGATGGCAGCTTTTACAGCTTGCAGTGTGTCATCAACAGTAGCCAACCATTTGTCTTCAAATGTGAATGTTAACAAAAATCCCTCGCGTAATACATCCCATTCACCCATACCATGTCAGAGTTCTGTCTCAATATACCAATTAATGGGTATGACATCCAGGCTATGGTAGAATAAGTGTACCCATTCAGGCTAAGATTCTTCCCCATAGGCCTTGGTCCATTTTGCGAGGTGCGTGCGTGGGTCATCTCGTCCATCATATTTATCTTCTATTTGTATTTGTGGTTTCCCAAATCGCAGGTGCATCATCCTTCCACATCCGTACCAGTTTTCAAAATTTCCTTGATGTGTTCCCCACCAGCATGTAGGTGTCATGTACAACACCCACTTCAATGCATCAAACTACTGTTGTTCTGATACTGTGCTTTCAAACTTGCTCAAGAATTCATCCACCATTTTTAATCCATCATATGTTGGCAGATCGCAGGCCTGGGCTATTACGCAACACAATGATCTAATCATCATGTTGCAATTCAGCATTGTCACTTCGTTCAACCAATTATACTAGCGTTCGTCTTCTTCATCTAAATTACTGGTGTAGGAACTTGCGCGCTCCCAAGAGATCCTTCCATCTGCAGTTAGATTCACCCAGTTCATATCTCATTCAGTTATCTTGTAGATACAATCTAGCTCATCGTCACTTCCATCATCGCACACTGGTTCAGTGTATCGTGCTCCTTCAGCTAGGTCTAGCAGAACCACCATGCATAGGGAGTTTTTCTCGAATATCATCTTCTGCTTCTTCAGGGTAATGACTCCATTCATATCATTCACCCAGTCTATTCCCAGCAATGTAGGATAAGGATTGTTGTCATCAACAATCTCTATTACTTCAAAGTCTATCTGTGTGCTCGCGCATTCGATATCAACCATTACCCCTTGCAACCTCCCAATGAGAAAATATTCTGTTGGTTCACCATTCGTAATTGAATAGGGGACCACTATAATGTGGGCTTGCCCATACCTTCCCATGTTTTTTTTGGTAATATATTCGTGTTTGAACCCAGGTCTAGGATTACCTAGTCCATTTCATATTCACCAATATGTGCCATCAATCTCATTTCCCTCTCGGTGTGCAATGCATGCTTTCCCAGTTTCTAGACCATACGCGATTCCCCTGACCCCACACACCTGGTGATCAACTCCTATAGTCCCTTAATTACCTTATTTTCATGCATGTCTCTAAAAAGGTAGTAAGCATAGAAGGATCCATCCTTGGCTCTCGTTGATCCTTACTACTTGAAGTAGAGGCCTCCTCAAAGCTCTTCTTAACTTCCATAAATGTCTCCTTTGCGTGTTCTAAGTCAAACTCTAGTTCCTTTGTAGGAGCCTTATGAACCCATGTATCCTCCTTGGGCTACTTCCCCTTATCCTCCCCTATAGTTGCACCACATTTGAGCACCATATTCACATTTGGGTCTTCTTTGTGTGGTTCAGATCTCATCATTTGTATATTTTGAGTCGGAGTAGGCTTGAGTACCCCTTTCTCGTGCATCTGTGTGATCAATGTAGGACAATCTACCATTTCATGATCAAATTGAGCACAGTATGAACAGGATACTCTCATTGGGTTGGTACAATCATGGATGTAGTGCCATGGTCCTCTGCAATTGTAAAAAATTAATTGTCAGCGACCCCTTCCTGGGCCTATCCCTCCTCATCCTCGACCTCGCCCTTGAAATCCAATGCTCACCATCCCCACGGCTAGGTCGAGGCCTTGAATTTTTGTTTGCATTCTATATGTTGGGTTCAGATCCATCATTAACTCATAGCTGCGACAAGTACATTCGTTGTGGCCTACTAAATTGCATAAATTACAAAACAACTGTTGCGGAGTCTGGGTAGACTTCTGCAACAAGTGACAATTATTAGTCATGTGTTTTCCTCCAATACGACAGATCGTGCACCATAACGCAGGTGTCATACTCGGCCCTGCCTGTGCCTCCAGTCTCAACGGCATTGGTCCCCCTCCTACCAAATAGTTTGCAAATATCGGACAATGGTCCTTGTCATGGCCTTGGCCTTTGCATTTTATGCACCACACCGCCTCGTGTGCCTCTGGCCATGGTACCCTATCCTACTTCAATTTTTGCATTTCCAGACAGAGATTTTGTAGTTGCACATGGATCTGTTGAACTCCCAACCCCAAATCTTGTATTGGTTTTTCATGCAACATCATCACCATTTCCAATGCTTTGGCTTGGGTTGAAAGCTTTTGTTGTGACATTGCCATCCTCAGGTTTCGTGTCAAAGAATCCACAAACCACGCTCAGTGCTGTACATCTGTTAGCATCATATTAGCCTCATAGATTGTACTCTTCAGCTGCTAATCCAGATCCTAGGGGGTCTCACTTGGAAGCATAACGATCTCTTTAAATCCGATGATTGACTGTGTCTCTGATTTTGGCTGGCTGAATTCTCTATTCAATGCATTCAGGATCTCTACTATTCCTACATTTGGGTGATCATTAGAGTGCTTGATGTAGCATGTCAACGTGCAATCCTGTAATGCGCTCAACAATGTAGCCTTCTTAATGTTGTCATCCATGACCCCTTATGCTTCCCACACTACTCTTACCATGAACCAGAATTGGTTTAGATCCTCATTCCCTACTCCTCTAAATATGTGTAGCTTGATTGCGCTTGCCATGCTGATCTACGGGTTTGGTGGAGGTGGAGTGGGTGAAGATGAAGGTGAAGGAGGTGAAGCGAGTGGTGGCATAAGTGGATGTGGTGACTATGGAATGCATTGTCTTATCAAACTAACCACACTTCTCAGAGAGACCCGAGCGATCTCTTCCTCGCTCTCTCGTGAAGGTGAAATTAAGGGACTGTTTCCTAATTCCCCACTACCTCTGTAGATCTTTCCGCCCCGTGTCATTCCAAACATTAATGTATTCGCATAACCCGTTTTTCACATAACAACATCTTAATCCAGATATTCAAAGATTTAATGTACTTACCTTGCGGTCCCTTGAGAAAATGTCTTTTTGCTTCGCTGTAGCTAACGGTCATGTCTACTGCAAATTCAATGATAAACCTTCCTATTATCCGGTCGAGCCAATGGTACACAGCTCATGCGATCTTATCTTCTGATGCCTCTAGTTTGCATACTAACTCCGGAGTCCACACTATGGGTTGGTCAAGCCTATACCTTCCCTGGCTATCAGCTAACCTTGCGATCCACTCATACAGTTCAAAAGGAAAGGACGCAAAGAAGATCTCGTGGATTTCCATATATACGTAGCTATCCAGCCACCCTTTCTCGAATATCTACGGAGTTCTATTTTCCCGTGTCACAAACGCGTGAAGCTTCTTGTCCAACCACTCTTCAATTTCCTTCTTCGTTGGATTCCAATGGCACAACATTAGAAATCCCTTAGGTAGATCCCGGTCCCGGCAACGAAACCATTTGTTGCCTTGTTGGGGACCGACCTAGGTTTAGAAGTGATTTAGCCAAACAAATCTCGAAACCACTGGCCCTTTCGGCAACTAGGTTTCCGCACCCTAGGGATGTCTTGGTGAAGTATAGGAAGTTTGTGAACTAAACCCGCACACTTGCGCTGCTCTGCATAGTTGTCTATCCTTCGTAACTTGTGCAACCGCTTTCACACAACTCTGTAAAGAGTGCGAAGAGGTTCTATCAAGATCCTTTATCCTTGCAGTGCTAGGATTATAGATCTTGACTTAATTATGTGTACCCAATATTCTCATTAACCATTCAACATTCATAATAAGTGCGCACAATCATAAAACTGTAAAGAGATGCATAAATACAACATAAGCATAAACACACAGTATTCCAAAATCAAATTATCCTTTATTAATCCTCTGTTCAAGTATAATCCCAACTCTGCCCTGCACACTCAGTTGTAGGGCTCCATGCACATAGTTGCGGACTCTATCAGGCCTCTGCGCACACAGCTGCAGAGCCTCTCCCTACTGCTACAACCCAAGGCTTAGAATTACAAACTTAGAGGTTAATTCATCATCCAAAAGAACATCATAAGGCTTAAGACTAAGCCTCTACACTTAGACCCTCGCTCTATTTATACACCCCCATGGTCCGTGGACCATAGGTAGGCCGACATACCATACATTAAATTGCATTATTTTAGGGTAGACAACCCTAGACTCTCATACTCTGTTCCTGCATTTCGCAATTTTTTTACATTACACTTCACCAAAATCTGGGCTTGAAGCCCCAAAAACCCGCTATGGGGGGATCTTCTGCAAAACATAACCTCATAAATTTTTCGACGCTACTCTTCTCACTTAATTCCCCATAAAAATACGAAACTCTTTCATGTCATTCATCGACACAAGAAATCATTCTTCCAATAGAATGATCCCTAAAAACCATGTCAGACATTGACTTAGACACATACATACATACATATATATAAAACAATCATGATCCATGATGACCCTTTTAGACATGACATACATACATACATACATGTACACATATATAGACATCAACACAATCATGATCACAAGATAATCAAGGTTAAGATAACTCCCTTTATCTATGCACAACATGCACAACATTGAGGACAATGGTTCCCAACTTATCCAAGGCATATGATGCCTCAAATCCATTTACTTTACCTTTCCTTATTAATTTTCTCATGATTTTCCTACCACCATCCATTTATATCAATGGTCTCGACCAATTCAATTGAATGTCACACTCTTTCCTTCAACTTCCCTAATACATGCAACAAGCTTCATCTGGGCCTTACATCACCTATTTGGTTTCATTCATCTCTTCCCAAGCTTCATTAACTTCCTCCTTTCCAACCAATTCCCAATACCCTCAAAACATAAAGGCAAGAACAAGAAACAAACAAGAATAAAACCATGAAACACCAATAGCAACATGACACCACAAAAAAATCGGAAAGGCCTTACATCAAACACAATCAAAACCCATAAATCAAGTTCAATCAAATCACAAAATATCGAATACACAAAACTCCCAACAAACACCATGACTCAACCCCATGTTACATGAAAAATTGTCACCATGACTTTCTGTAACCAATATGAGTCTATCACCAATGATTTATACCTCCTTTGCAAGTCTTAAACCTCAACTCTGCATATCAAGCTTTGAAAATGAGAGAAAGTCCTTAAAAATATCTAAAACTCTGGTTTCGCACTTTCTCTTGGCATTACCTATGGTGCCACACCCACTGGTCATGTTCCCTCCCACCTGACCGCTCTGTACCTGCATGTATGGGTGTGAACCCCTGTAAAAGTTAAAAAGGCTTAAGTTTATTCTAAAACCTCACTTTGAGTCAATTCTGGAAGCTTCTAGATGGAATATTGCGCTGGCAAGTTCGTTCCTTGAGGGTGCATGCATCCCATTCCTTAAGGAGCTAACCCCTTGATGTGAGGAGCTTATCCCCTTGAAGGAGGACTCTATCCCTTCAATGGTGGACCTAGTAACCTCCTTCCTTTGCACTATAAAATGAGGCTTTGGGCTGGTTACTTGGAGGGTTCAAAGATGAATATTTTTGAGGGTATATGTTGCTAGAACTTAGTCTTCCTAATTGAGATTTTGAGAGGAAAGATCACATACCTTTTGATCTCATTTGGGAGAAAGTGAGGCTTATCAAAATAGAGGAGATTCCTGCCTGGACCCTGGGAAGAGCTTGTACAACATCAAGGCACCAAGGTTGTAAAGTTCTTCTTTCTCAAAGTTAATACAATCAAGTTTATTTTTCTCAATAAGCTGTGTTTAATGGTTTATTTCATAGACTCCTTGATCACTATGATGAACATGATTTATTATATTAGATATGCAAGTGTTGTTTGATGTGTGCTTGTTTGTGTTTGCAGGTTATTAAAAAGGAAACTCTTTGAAGCTGTTGGAGCAAGGCTACCACAAGCTAGCGTTGGACTCAAGGTAGGGTCTAAAACACCTCTTAGTTTTTATTAATGAATCCAATTATGTTTAGAGAAAAGTAGATTTTCTTGTCCTGCTTGTTGCTAGATATCAATTGATACTAGGGAGATCGGTCTTGTCCGCAAGAACGATTTATTTGCTTAACACCCCATGGATTCCCAATGCATCCAAGGGAAATTCAGCCTGAGCCTTCTTCAATCTTTCATGGAAGTTTCTTTTTCCATATAATCTCTGCATCATACTACCATAAACACATAATTGTCAGTGTATAAATAAATATAACAATACATCTGTTACCTTACCTTGTTCTACCCAACACACTGACCTCTAACACATATTGTCTCTCAAGGTACTCCATTCCCTTGATGAATCTAGCCATAGCTGAAACCAACTTAATATATCTACCAAATACATCCTTAGGAATATAACATATATCCACATAATATTATATAAAATCTAGGTTAATAAGACTTCTTGTATTCAAATCATTCATTCGTTTGGAATAGTGGTTTCCAAACATAACCAAAGAAATTATCATCCAATTCCTTTCATTTACCTTTGCCTTGTTGCAATTGAGTCTTACTATGTATTTTCAAATCACCTAATGTATAGTTATATAAACAAATCAACAATTAACTTATCATGCTAATATCAAGCATGTTACCCTAGTTTACACATGTCAACCACTTGTTGCAAGGATCAAAATATCATGTCTATTAATTGAAATCAATATTTTCCCAGACTAACAACCATGTCATAATCAACTAACAATCATTACTCATACTGCTAAAACTAGGACCTACTTACAGTCAAGCACATATCAGTTGTCTCAGCACATATGTGTTAGTACAACTGTCTTAAAACAATATCATTCCTTCATGTAGTGTTATAGATATATACTCATATCATGCCATTAATAAAACATTCAAACAAAAAATAGACAGCATAATAGACACCAAACACTCAAACACCAAATAGACAACATGATCAAACATTCAAGCACCGAGTATACGACATAAGCAAACTCGTACCTTAATATATCTAAGGGGAGGCTGTATTGTTTGTAGAATCAATATATATTAGCACGATATAACTTCACATCATATCAACTCAAACATAAATAAGATCTTGATATCCATAATAGTAACTAGCTAACATGTTCACATCATAATATCATAAACAATTTTCATTGATGCATAACAATCACATATGCACAATTAGTCTATATTAGTATGACATAATATCACAATATATTAACTTATACCTAAATTTCATAACCATAATCATCTGCATAGGTAAATCCAAACCTTAGCTGCAATGACCACAACCATCTTGCATATTATTGTAGCACGTTTTTCAGTATGTTTTTAATTGTGAAAAAGAAATATGATATATTTAAAAAAAAAACAAAAAACATACTTATTATAGTGTTAATATTTTCAAAAAATTGATGGTGGATTAACATTGATGTTAAAGATGATGCAGTATTACTGAAAAAATATGTTGGTGGGGCCCGATGGAGTTGAAAAAATTGAAGGGTCAAATGTCCGGCTTGTTCATCGAGCGGAGTTGTTGGTGCTGTCAGGTCCTCTCGATGGTGGAAGCCCGGCATCAAAAAGGGTTTGAAGGTTATGCAGTTGAGTGCCTTCGTAAAGGAGTCAACATCGAATCGGTTGATGAGCAACCAACCACTGAGATCAATTGCAAGATCAACACTAGAGGGCCCCACCTGTAACAGTGGGTGCTCATGTAACTCTGCGGCAAGCAAGTGTGAATCTACAGATGCAGTTGACATTCACCACCATGTCACCACCATGTCACCACCATGTCACTCTGTCATGTCATCCATGTCATTTTTTCCACGTCATCCCATCCTGTACATATCACTTCAACATTATATCCCATTTTCCCTTGTACTTTTCTAGTTTTCTCCATAAATTCCATTATCATTCTCATAATTCACATTGTCAGCTTCATTATCCAGTCTTCATAGAACATTTTTATCTATTCTCCTACTTGAATTCAAATTTCCAATGCCAACTATTGTTATCCAGGTATTTATGCATCACATTAAACCATTAAAATCTATTAAATGTCTAAGAAAATTTCCTTGTTAAGCTCTTCGACCCACATTCCTCTCATGGACACTTAGAGGGATGTTTTTTATCCCATTTTCTCATTGAATTTAATGGAAATTCATATGCACATCCTAATCAACCAAAAAAATCCCCCTTTTTACGCTGCAGTTATAAGGTCGGGTCTATTTGCTGCTATAATTCCCCAAACCTAAGTTTTCCCTGAGTTTATTTACTGGTTGGTTTATGCTCTATATCCCCAAAAGTGTTTTGTAATGAATGCATTAGGTGAAAATATCTTTCAAATATATGCTCTTCTAATTTAGCAAGCCCTAGTTTTTCCATCCTCAAATATATACACTTTGTTTCCAGAGGAAACGTTGTTGATAGTATTTAAGAATCAACCTGGGAAGGATTATGCCCAAATGAACTTGTTTCTAATGCCTTAAGGATAGAATTTAACTTTGGAAGCATCTCATTTTCCTCTTGAAACCTTTGTTGAACATATGAGACTGATTTTCTAGATAATTTCTATGGTTCTAGGAAGGGCAAACACTACTATCAATGATTGAGCTATTTTGGGGATGTTCAACTTAATTTTACAACCTAAAAATGTTCTTGATATTCCAACCTATTGGGAGAAATTAGTTAATTCTCAGTTGTCATACCTATTTCTTACTAGATATTTTAGATTCCCATCACTAGTAACTTATATGTTTCTTTATGTTCATGTTGAGAGTTTCATGAATTTGGGTCTAAATATAACGGATGCACATAAAAGGAAGCAATGAGTAGTAGACTTAATAGACACCTTGAGGAGTCATTCCAATTATGAACATATTTCACTACTTTTTTTATGTTAGTTTCCTACTCCATCATAAATATTTTTTCTCCACCTTGCATTTTGCCAAAAGACCAATCCCTTATGCAACTTAGTAAAGATGTTAAAGTAGGTGATTAGTTCCAATTGGAAGATTTTGCTGAGATCAAGATGTATCGAGAAAAGGTTGCCCCTTATAGGCTTCTTACATTTGTACCCATGAGACTATTTGCTCTAGAATTTATCAGGAAGAGCTTGAATGTTGATCAGATTCATTTTGTACCAGCAAATAAGGGGCATTTTTTCAAATTTTCCAAAAGTGTTGGGCCTTTTATTGTGAATAATAGATAGGCTATGAAAGAAGTGGTGAAAATCCTCAAATACATGCAGTTGCAATAGGGAGAGAAATGGCCTTATGATATACATCATATCATTTCCAAAAGGAGAGTGAAGAATCCATATGTTCCTTACATACATGAACCCTGACCAAATATTGAAAAATTGGCTAATGGTGGAAAAACAAGAATCACAAGTTAATCAATGAAAAAGGGCCACCTGTTATTTTCATGAGACTTTTCAAAAGTTTACTTGTAATAATAATATAATTTTTTCATTAGTTTATATAAAGTCCTTTAAAGGACCAAACGGATCAAATTAATTTAAGTAGTTAGTAGTTTTGGTAGTTAACAATTTTCATAACTATCACTATTGTAATGACCATACAAAAGAAATTGTCAAGAACGATGTAGGGTTCCAACTTTTGATTTCAGAAGGAAAATACATTTTTGTCTAAGGTTTTTTCATATTCTTGGAGAATGAAATAAAGCTTTTTCAAGGTGATTTTGAACAGATATTTGAATGTGATATGTGTTCTTATCTCTTTTCGATTCATTTGATGTTTTTATTATATGGCAAAGAGTAATGAAGCTGTTAGTTTGTAATGATGCAGTTTCATTGAATTCACGGTATCTGTAAATTGAAGTTAAGTAACGTTAACATGCGCTCCTTTTTTCTATAGTTTCATTCCTTTGTCTTCCATATTTTTTCTAAAGTTTGAAGCAAGAGATTCTACAATAAGTATCCTTTTGTTTAATACTTTCAATCATCTCTTTCATCACTTTACTACAACTTAAAATCACATGCATTGTTAGTGAGTCCACTTTGAAAGTGTTCTTATTCTAAGAAGATTTCATAACTATTACCTTTAAAAAGTACTTCTGAATTTTCACAATGGGACAAAATATAAAGCTTTTTACCTTTTTGAATAGATGTCTTAAGAACTAATCTCTACTCATCAAAGGGTTGTCTCCTAAGGTTACAACATTTTTTGGCATCGTTATCGAGGAACGAAGAATATAGTCATTTTTCCCTGGGTTTTCTTTCATAAATCATTTCTTTGCTTGGTGGGTAAAGAAAGTGTGTAGGTTGAGTTTTCTGACCAAGAGTAAATCGATATAGTAGTCCTGGCTCCTAAAAGGCCTCACATGAGGTCAGATACCTCATAGAAAAATTCTCATGTTCTTTCTAATCCTAAAAAATTTGTTTCTTGAAGGGCTTGGAGAGAAAAATATCCAATAACTCCAAGTCCTACTCTATCAACTCTTCAGACCAATTTTGTCTCACAATACCCTAAGGTTCATCATTCAAAAGAAGTTGTAGGAAACTTGAATTTATCTCAAGAATTTTTGTTTTCTCATTGAAGCATCTTTCCATAACTCACTATGGAAGAAAATTCATTTGATTATTTTTTTTTCTTTTTTTCTAGAAGCTGAAGAAATTAAAACAACTGATTTATCAGTTTCATGTCAGATTGTCCCTGCTATTTATCAGCTTATTCCTATATCTTTCATTCCACCTTATCCTTTTGTATTTCAAGAAGTAAATTGTTCTATTCCCTCTCAAAATCAAAATACGGTGATTTCGGGGTTTATTTTAAGAAAATATGCTCCTTTAAATATTCCACAACCTATGAATTCCATGCCTCATGAATTTTTGAATTTATTACCAAGATTTACAAGTGAAGATGAAGTAACGATGGAAAAATATGTAGCAACCTTGTGCGCTTTTGTAGAAAATTTGAATGTAGAATACTTGGATGTGGTAATGAGGCTTTTTGTACAGTCATTGGATGGAGAAGAAAGGAAATGGTTTAAAACCCTCCCTACTAATTAAATTAACACTTGGGGGTAATTGGAAAATTCATATATAGATATGGGGAGAAAATAAAGATCATTGTTATTTCTTGATTGAATTTAATGCAATAAAGAGGAAACTAGATAAATAAAACCACCTCATGCTAGTGCAAAAGAGGTGTTTGCGGAGCATTTGAATCTGATTTTGGCTTTACTTTGAGAGAAAGACAGTCCCCTACTCTAGATCATATTTATTATGATGCATTGGATATTGAAGCCAATTTATCTAGAACAGGAAAGATTAAACAAAAAGATGAACCTGTTGATAAAAAGCAAGGAAAGGAGGAAGAAAGCCCTTCTAATTAGCCAAAATATTCTCATGAGAAAAAGCTAGATGAGATGACCAAAGCTATCAGGATCCTGTCTAATAAGTCGGTAAAATTGGAGCTTGATAACAAAAATCCTCCTAGACAGATTCAACAAGCACATAATATAAATTTTAATCCTCAATTTAGGAGACAACTGCTATAGATTATGGAGAGGGAGAAGAAAGACCAAGATCAGGTCCAACCACCCTTATACATTGAAGATGAACTAGAAGAAGAAGTGGAGGAGATCCTTGGATTGTATGAAAACAAATATTCTACTATGTTTGAAGAGGAAGGAGAAATAGTGATTAATTAGGATTCAAGTTGGGAACCCAAAATTTCCTTAGATGATGAAGAGATTGATGAATACTATAAAATATTCACAGATTTTATACAAGAAGAATTACACAGAAAGTATGATATGAGGTCGAGGAAAAGGTCAAGGACTCAAGATCATGTAGAGGATCAACCAAACTAGGCAGCTCGACATCCAACACCAAAGCAAGATGAGAAAGGAAAACAACCATTAAAAATAGTCCCAACTCACTAGGGGAGAGTTCAAGAAGTCAACATAATAGAGGAATCTTGCAAAAACAGTCCCAACAACCTATCATCAGTCAATAAAATGTGCTAAAGGAGAAGCTAGTAGAAGAAGAAAAATAAAAATTTCTAAATGAGGCTCATTCTTTCAATATTAAAAAAGAATTTGAGAAAATTAAAATTCCTATTACATTAACTGAATTGGTGAAGAAATCTGATTATAGAAAATAGATTTCAGATTTTATTATTTTGACTTAGAATAATGATGCAACTAATGCATTTAACCTACAAGAAGAGACTCCAATGGTGATGTTTGGCCCTCATGTGAAGGGACAAGATTATTCCACTCCTCCTTTTTATATTTCTCTTCTAATGCATACTTTTATTCTTCACAATTGTATGTTGGATTTAGGAGGTTCTCATAATTTAATGTCTCTCTTAGTTATGAAGTAGCTTAATCTTCAAATTACAAAATCTTACAAGGATTTTTATTCCTTTGACTCAAAGAAGGTTAAGTGTGTGGGACTTACTAAATACCCTGTAGTTTCATTGGCTCAAATTCTAGCCACAAGAATTGTAATGTATGTTGTTGTTACAGATATTCTAGCCCAATTTGGAATGCCATTCTCTAGGTCCTGGGGAGCCATGTTGCGAGGACTGTTGAAAATGGACTTCACTTATGCAATCATTCTAGTGGTGGAGAAGAAAGGAGATTGTATCGGGAGACAAGATTTGTGAAAAATATTACAAAGGAGGGTTCAATTAATTCTCCTATTTACAGTGAGGAAAAATATGATTTTCCCTGTTTTATGTTGCAAGAATCACAAGAAATTGCTAAAGCTATAGAAGTGCAGGCTCCTTAAGCAATTCAAAGCAAGGAATAATTAGGTGGATTTTGGAAGTTATATTATCATGGATCATACTCAAAGGAGGGGAATGGATCTGAGGTTCTTTTGCTTTCCCCTAAAGGTCAGATTATTCCCTTTTCTTACAAATTAGAATTCTACTCAACAAATAATATGACAGAATATTAGGCTCCAGTTCTTGGTTTACAAGATGGCTAAAATATGGTGATACAATGTATATCTATTTTTGGATATTCTGAGTTAGTTATGAAACAAATCAAGAATCAATGTCAAACTAAAAATTTGAGGCTAAGAGGCTATCAAAATGAAGTTTGGGATTTAGTAGAAAATTTATTTTCAACTTTTAATATTCAGTTTTGACCAAGAGAAGGGAACAAATTAGCTCATTCACTCGCATTGGAAGCTAGCACATTTAAACCCCCATTAAATCCCAAATTGAGATA
Source organism: Pinus taeda (assembly GCA_000404065.3). Classification (NCBI taxonomy): domain Eukaryota; kingdom Viridiplantae; phylum Streptophyta; class Pinopsida; order Pinales; family Pinaceae; genus Pinus; species Pinus taeda. The sequence goes on from APFE030512700.1 coordinate 364,274, forward strand.
TGAAGTTGAAATTAGAAGAATACCTTCCATTCCATATAATATAAAATATTGGCAGGTTTTTGAGGATGAAGAACAAATTAAAATATTTTTCGAAATGGTAGGGGAATTTTCAAATTTATAGGTTGATCATGAAGATGGAATCGAGGATCTTCAAAAAGAAGAGATTAATAATGAATTTCCTTTAAATACCCCGTGGGAGGTCAAAAGATTGTATATTTGAAAAATAATGTGATCCTCAGAGGCTTGGTACCTCTAGAATAATTATTCAATGCAAACGATGTTGTTGTAAATGCAAACAAAAAAAATTGGGAGAATGACATTGAAGATTGCAACCTTGGGACTGAGTAGCAACCAAAATTGGTAAAGTTAGAAAAGGGTATCTTAGAAGATTATAAACAAAGGTATGTGGATCTTTTTAAATTATATATTGATGTGTTTTCATGGTCCTATGAATACCTTAAAACTTATGATACTAACATCATTCAACACAAGATTCCTTTGAAGCCAGGAGTTAAGCCATATAAAAAGAAATTGAGACAAATTAATCCTCTTATTTTTCCATTAATAGAAAATAAATTCAAGAAATCATTACAATAAAACATCATTGTTCCTCTTAGATATTCAGACTAGGTGGCTATCTAGTTCTTGTGAGGAAGAAAAATGGAGAAATTTGATTGTTTATAGACTTCCAACATTTGAATATAGGATTACTAAAATATAATTATCCCCTTCCAGATATGGATCACATTATGCATAGAGTAACATGGTATTCAATATTATCTATGATTGATGGCTTTTTAGGTTATAATCAAATTGCAGTGCAACCAAAAGATCAAAAGAAAACAACTTTCACAACCCCATGGGGAACGCTCATGTATGAAAAACTTCCATTCGAATTGATGAATGTTGATGCTACTTTTCAGAGGGATCTGTGGGAGAAAAAGAGAAGTTCATGGTCATTTATTTAGATGATATTATAGTGGTTTCCAGATCTAATGACTGGCATCCAAAACACCTTCAACGGGCTTTTGATAAGTGTAGAAAATATGGCTTATCATTAAATCCAAAGTCTCATTTTTTTTAGACAAGGGAAATTTCTTGGCCTTATTGTACTAATGGAGGGAGTAAAAATTGATGCAAATCGAGTGGAAGCAATCAAGAATGTAAATTTTCCTAGAAGTAAAAAGAAAATATAGATTTTTCTGGGAAAAGTAATTTTCTTAGAAGATTCATCCTCAATTATGCAGAGATTGTGAACGAGATTATTGATATGTTGAAAAAGAATGTAGAAGTCGAATGAACCCTAGTTGCTAGAGAATATTTTACATGAATCAAAGAAGCTTTTAGAGAAGCTCCAGTACTGGTGTGTCTTGGTTATCAAAAACCCTTTCAAATATTTTCATCTGCTTATGCTTTCATTGTTGTAACAATGCTTTTGTAAAGAAATCAAGATGATAGAGAACAACTAGTAGCATTTTTCAGTAGGATATTAAGGGATGTTGAATTGAAATGTAACATTTTATAAAAATAGGCTTATGCTCTAGTTAAAGCTTTGAAATATTTTAGAATATATTTCCTACAATCTCAAATCATGGCATATGTACCTAGCTCTGTTGTCAAAGATGTGCTAACTCAAAGTGACAATGAAGGAAAAAGGGGAAAATGTATAGCTAAGATCTAAGAGTATGATATGAAAATTAAACCAGCCAAATTTATAAAGGGTCAAGGGATGGAAAAGGTCTTGAAAAAGGAAAATTGTCAAGCGTTAGAGATTAATTTTCTAGCTGAGGTGTCTAAATAAAAGGAAAAAAAGAAAAAGGTAAAGAGAAAAAACCAAAAAACATAATTCAATATAAGGACCTTTGCTCTTAATGGTATAAGGATATTTTCCATTATTTATCTTTTCTTCACTACCCAACTTCCTTATAAAAAACAAAGTATTAATCCATTAGATTGAAAGTTCAAAAATATGTAATAACCAATGGTTGATTGTATTGGAAAGATCTTTTTGGTTTTCTCTGCTCTGTTTGATAGAAGGAGAAACTATTAACTTTTTTGATGAATATCACGAATTTTATTATGGTCTTCATTATAATGGAAAGTAACAACACATAAAATTTTGAAAGTTGTTTTTTACTGGCCTTGCTTATTTTTAGATGTTTTCAGGCTAGTAAGAAGTTGTGAAAGTGCCAATTTTTTGCTGAGAAGAAGAAATTGGCACCTTTACCACTGATTCCTGTGTTTTTTGAGGAACATTTCAGACAATGGGGTCTAAATTTTATAGGAGAAATAAACCCACCTTGCAGTGGACAACATAGTGGATCCTAATAGGTACTGATTATTTTATGAAATTGGTGGAATCCATTCCAACCAGAAGGACAACTAATTTAGTGGTAATTAAGTTCCTAGAGGAAAACATTTTCACAATATTTGGTTCTGCGGAGAAATTAGTAACAGATAATTATGAAGTGTTTAGGTATGAAAATTTGATTGGTTTATACCATAAATATAATTGGATACTCTCTCATTCTACCACCTATCATCCCCAAGGAAATGGATTGGAAGAATCTTCAAACAAAGCTCTGGTAAGAATACTCAAGAAAAAATTACAGAAAATAAAAAGAACTGGGATTCTTAGTCGAAGTTTTCATTGTGGGAGAACATAGAAACTACTAAGAGGTCTATTTGTAGGTCCCCTTTTGAACTGGTGTATGGAGTAGCAACTATGTTTCCCAGTCAATTAGAAAAACTAGTAGTTGTTCTTATTCAAGATGTTGAGGAGGAACCTAATGCGTTAGCTCGAAGGATAAACTAGCTAGTGGATTTAAATGAAAATAGAGAAATGTTAATTGAAAATCTAATCTGCTATGAACATAAAATGAAATTGATTTTGGACAGAAAAGCCAAGGACATTGTTTTTCATTCTTGGGATCTAGTTTTAAGATGGGACGTGAGAAGAGAGGATAAGGGTAAGCATGGTAAATTTCATATTCTATGGTTTGGACCATTCAAATTAGTAGAATTATGAGCCAATAACACTTTTATTTTAGAGAATTTGGATGGAGAACTACTGTAGCTTCATGTCAATGGGAAGTACTTAAAACATGATTTCTAGCATTAATTGTTTTTTACTTTATCATTGTAAATATTGGCTTGATCATTGTAAGTATCCGCTGAGCTCCTCTTGTAATGTTCTAAGATATGATATGAATCCATGATTAAAGTGAAGGCACTAATTAACGGTTCTTAGTGCTTTGTTTTAAATCACTATCCCCAGGTGGAGTCCGGTGTTGTAGCTCATTTTTCACTATGTTTTTAATTTTAAAAAAGAAAAATGATATATTTCAATTTTTTTTGTTACTTATTATAGTGTTAATATTTCCAAAAAATTGATGGTGGATTAACATCAGGATTAAATATTATGTAGAATTACCGAAAGATATGTTTGTGGGGCCCTAATAGAGTTAAAAAAATTGAAGGGTTAAATGTCGGGCTTGTTCGCCGGGCAAAGTTGTTTACAATGTCAGGTCCTCTTGATGGTAGAAACCCAACATCACAAAGGGTTCAAAGGTTATTCACCTCATTTCCTCCATAAATGAGTCAAAATTAGATCAATTGACCAAGAACCAATGGATGAGATTTGTTACAGGATCACCAATGGAAGACCTCATCTGTTATAGTGGGTGATCCCGTAACTCTGCGGCAAGCAATCGTGACTCTATAGAGGTAGTTGAAATTCACCACCACATCACCCTGTCATGTCACCCACATCACTTCTACGACATCATCCCAGCCCATACACATCACTTCAACATTAAATCTCATTTTTCCCTCATATTTTTCCCATTTTCTCCATAAAGTCTATTATCAGTCTCATAATTTACATTCTCAGTTTCATTTTTCAGTCCTCGTTCCACATTTATCATTGTTTTGATACTTAAATACAAATTTCTAACTCCAGCTACTATTATCTAGGTATTTATACATTCATTTCACCATTAAAATCTTTGAAATGTCTAAGAAAATTGACTTGTCAAGTTCTTCGACCCACATTCCTCTCATGAACACTTAGAGGGATTGTTTTGATCCCATTTTCTCATTGAACTTAATGTAACTTCATCTTCACATGCTAGTCAACCAAAAAGAGTCCCCTGTGTATGGTGTAGTTCTAAGATCAAGTATATTTGCTACTATAATTCCCCAGACCTATGTCTTCCTTGAGTTTATTTATTGGTTGGTTTTTGCTCTATATCCCCAAAAATTTTTTGCAATGAATTCTTTAGGTGATAATATATTTCAAATATTTGCTCTTCTAAATCAATAAGCTCTAGTTTTTCCATCCTAAAATCTTTACACTTTGTTTTCAGAGGAAACCATGTTGACAGTCTTTTAGAATTTGTCTCAGAAGGATTATGCCCAAATGACATTGTTTCTAATTCCTTCAGGACAACATATACCTTTGGAACCAACTAAATTTTCCTCTTGAAACCTTTGTTGAACATATAAGATCAATTTTATAGATGATTGATAAGGTTCTAGGAATGGAAGATACTATTGTCATTAACCAAGATTTTTGGGGGATGTTCATTTTAATTTTACAACCTAAAACTATTCTTGATATACCAACCTAATTGGAGAAATTGGTTAATTCTCAACAATCAAACCTAATTCTTACTGGACATTTTAGATTCCCATATTTAGTAACTTATTTGTTCTTTTATGTTCATGTTGAGAGTTTCATGCATTTGGGTCTAAATATAATGGATATACATAAGAGGAAGAAATCAGTAGTAGACTGGACAAGAGTCATTCCAATTATGAAGGACTCACATATTTTGCTACTTATTTTAAGCTAGTTTTCTACTCCATCATATATAGTTATGCTCCACCTTGCATTTTTCCAAAATCCCAATCCCTTCTGCAACTTAGTAAATATCTTAAAGTAGGGGATGGTTTCCAATTTGAAGATTATGTTGAGATTAAGTTGTATGGAGCAGAGGTTTCTGCTTATAGGCTTCCTATAGTTGTACCCATGAGACTATTTTCTCTAGAATTTATTAGAAAAAACTTGCATGGTTGATAAGATTCATTTTGTACCAGCAAAGAAGGGGAATTTGTTCAAATTTCCAAAAAATGTTGGGCCTTTTATTATGAATAATAAACAGGCCATGGAAGAAGTGGAGAAAATCCTCAAATACATGAATTTGCAAAATTTTGAGAAATGGTCTTATGATCTACGTCATATCATTTCCAAAAGGAGAGTGGAGAATTCATATGCTCCTTACATACATGAACCCCAACTAAATATCGAAAAATTGGCTAATGGTGGAAAAAAAGGGATCAGAAGTTACTCAATGAAAAAGGGCCACCTGTTATTTTCATGAGATTTTTCAAAATTGTATTTGTAATAATAATATAATTTTTTCATTAGTGTAGGTTTTAACCTCATATAGAAATTACCTACATACGAATTCTAAAATATGAAAAGTGAACAATGTGAGATCATAACACATAAAATACATATACACAGAGATTTCCCCTAGATCCCAAAACTGGGACTACCAGCTTGATTTTTCATTATGTTCCTTTCAATGTTACAATACATATATATACATGCCGAGGCATCCAATACCATGGAACAAAGACCATTGCGCCCAAAACTATGTGCGAAAACCATGCACAAAACCATAGATAGTTCACCCACCTAATATAGGGTCCCAAAAAAAATCCCCAGAGCGTTGCCCTGGACCCCATAAAGGGGGGCTAACCACCCCCCTTAAACCCTCTGTGATTCCCTCGTTGTGCAATCAGTGCAATGAAGGGGAGGCTCCACCCCCCATCTAACCCCCCGATTAACTAGGTGGGCTAGTTGTGGAAAGAATATAACACAACCCAACATTCTCCCACTTGTTGTTTCCTTTCTTTCCACAGGGGGCCACCTAAGAGCTTAGTCATTTATCCAACCCTGCAATGCCCATTATTTCTCTACACCAAGGGAACTTCTCAGAGACCACATATTTTGTCAATGCGTCTGCAATATTCTTCAAAGTGTCTACATTTATGAGCAACACCTTTTTGTCTTCTATCATATCCCTCACAAAGTGATATTGAAAATAAATGTGCTTTGTCTTTGAATGGTAAGTAGGGTTCTTTTCCAAGAAAATTACACTTTGGTTGTCACAGTCTATCCTTATAGCTCCCTGTACTAACCCCATACTTGAACACAATCTATGCAATCAAACTACTTCCTTGCTTGCATGAGTGGCTACCATGTATTCTACCTCTGTAGTTGATAGTGCCACTACAGATTGTTTATTACTCATCCCACTGACTGCACCTCCGAATAGGTTAAACACATACCCACTTGTAGATATTCCCTAATCCAGATCTCTAGCCTAGTCTACATCAAAAAAGCCATGAATATCCAAAACTTTGTCCAATCCTAGTCTTCCTTGGTAGCACAAACCATAATCACTAGTGCCACTCAAATACCTAAAAACCCACTTCATTGTTGTCCAATGCTCCTTCCCTAGTTTTGAAATAAACCTGCTCAATACTCCCACTACATGTCTAATGTCTAGTCTAGTACATACCATTGCATACATCAGGCTACTGATTGCACTTGCATATGGAACACAAGACATGTCCTCTTCCTCTTCTTGTGTCTTGGGACATTTAGTAGATAACTTTACACCTACAAGAATAAGAACCTTCACCAGTTTACTATCCTGCCTATTAAACCTCTGCAGTATTGTCTCAACATACTTCCTCTAGTTTAACTAGATCTTCCTTTGCCCGATCTCTTTTAATTTCCATGCCCAAAATATAGTTTGTAGCACTAAGACCCTTCATGTCGAATTTGGAGGACAATTCGGTCTTCAAATCCTAGATAATTTCTTTGTCATTTCTAACTAGCAACATATCATCCACATACAAGACCAGATAAATCACATGGTCACCAATTAATTTAAAATACACATAGTGATCTACTTTGCTTCTGGTGAAGCCAATTCCCTGTATAAATGTATCAAATTTCTGATACCACATCCTTGGTGACTATTTTAATCCATACAAAGACTTTTTTAACTTGCATACCAGTTCTTTCTTATGCTTCATCGCAAAGCCTTCAGGTTGCTTCATGTAGATCTCCTCTTCAAAATCCCCGTGAAGAAATGTTGTCCTCACATCCATCTGTTCTACCTCAAAATCAAAAGCAGCAACAACAGATAAAAGTAATCTAATAGAAGCTCCCTTAGCAACAGGAGAAAAAATATCACTAAAATCAATTCCCAACCCCTGGGATTAACCTTTTGTTACCAACTGAGCTTTGTATTTCTCCACCTTTCCTCCTACATTTTTCTTCTTCTTGAACACCCATTTGCTACCAATGGGTTTCCTTCTAGCTGACAACTCCACCAGATCCCAAGCCTCATTTTTGTGCAAAGATGTCATTTAATCAACCATGGCCTCTTTCTAAAGTTTTCCATCCTCTCAAGCTACTGCTTCCTTCACAGTTCTGGGATCATCATCAGTAATAGATAAATCAAAATTTGAACAAAAGGAAAATGGACTATACCTTTTTGGCCTCCTTCTTTCTCAAACTGATATTCTCACAATTGGAGTTTGTGGCTCTTCATATTTTGATTCCTCTTCTGCTGTAGACTCTAATTCTTCCTCCTTAAGCTCAAACTCTATCTTGTCAGGCTCCTTCAGTTGGACTTCCTATTTAATAACATATTTCACCTCTCTGAACAACACATCTCGGTTGTACAAAACCTTCCTTGTTACTAGGTTCCAAAGCTTATAACCATTTAAACCATCCTTATACACAATAAAGATGCACTTTTCAGATTTACTATCCAACTTTGTTCTTTTATCCTTTAGAACATGTACATATCCATCACATCCAAATACCCTCAGATGTGACAGAGAGGGTTTCTTACCAATCCATACCTCTTGTGGAGTCTTATCCTCCAACGCTGATGAAGGTGATCTGTTGACCAGTAACATGAAGTCTCCACCGCCTCTACCCAAAATTCCTATCCTAACCCGGCACCACTGAGCATGCTTCTTTCCCTTTCCATCAATGTCTTTTTCATTCTTTCTACAACTCCATTTTTCTCAAGTGTGTATGGAGTAGTCTTCTGTCATGCTATACCATGCTTCTTATAGAAGCTTCAAATTCCTTCTTGCAAAACTCTCCACCATTATTTGTCCTCACCACCTTTATCTTCTTCTCTATGTGGTTTTCTACCAGAGCCTTAAATTCTTTAAATGTGTCAGAGACTTCAGATTTCTTCTTAAGGAAATATATCTATGTATTCCTTGAGAATTCATCTATAAATGATACATAATACACATACTTATCCAGTGATGGAATCTTCACAGGTCCAAACACATCACTGTGCACAAGCTATAATATCTATTTTTCCCTCTTACCACCAGAGGGGAGACTCACCTGATTCTGCTTCCCATATACACAATTTTAACAGAAACCAAAATCCAGAGAGCTATTAGTAATACTTTCTACCATAACTTTACCATGAAGTAATTGAAGGCCCTTCTCTCTAATATGTCCAAGCCTTTGATGCCATAGCATGGTCTTTTCTCCAAAGAAGACTAGATTTTCTCCTCAACGTTAAGGAACCACAAAAATTTTGCATCCATCAACAACATTGCTACCTTGCAGCTTATACAGAGTTCCAATCGAAACTCCCCACACAAATACTAGTTCTCCCTGAACCATCTTGCAGGTATCCTTCTCGAACATTGTTTTTACACTTGCATCATCCAGCTTGCTTATAGAAATTAGATTTTTGGCAATGTAGGAATATGTAGAACACCCAAAAGTGTTCTAATCCTTCCACCTTGCAAATTCAACTTAACATTTCTGTGACCAACGATTTTAGCCTTCTTGTCAACCCTCAAGAAGAGATCACCACCACGATATTTCCCATACTCACAGAACCACTCTTTATGGGGAGTGAAGTGAAAGGATGCACCTGAGTCAATCAACCATGCCTCATGATTTACATGTGTACTTGAAGAAGCCAAGTACACATCCCCACCTTCATCTGAGGTGGTTTTCACCTCTACAAAAGGAGCATCATTAGATCCATTTCCTTTGTCAGAAGCTTTATATTTACAACCCCTTTTGTAGTGCCCTTCCTTTCTGCATTTCTAGAATACCTTTATAGGTTTTCCTGGAGATTTAGATCTCCCACTCGATGACTTATTTTTGTTTCTGTTCTGGGACCTTCCTTGTACAGATAAGGAATCACCATTCTAGCTCTCCATATATTTCCGTCTCATCTCCTCCATCAGTAAGGATGAGACTATTTCATCAAACTGCAAGGTACTTGCATTTCTACCTATTGTAATAACCAGACTATCGCACGAATCTAGTAGAGAACACAACAAATTGATTTACTTACCATCATATGAAATTTTAATATCAGTAGATAATAACTAACTTACCACGGTATTAAATGTGTTCATATGCTCTGTCACTGAGTCTCCATCTTTCATCCTCAGGTTATATAACTTTTTCTGTAGGAACAATTTATTCACTAGAGACTTAGATTTGTAAAAAGTCCCTAACTTGTCCCATAAAGCCTTAGTCATAGCTTCCAATGATACATTCAACAATACTAAATATGAGACACACAACCGTATTGTGCTCTTTCCCTTCCAGTCCAACTTCTTCCATTCCTCATTAGACATTCCCGTTGGTTTATTAACCTAATCTACCACGATCCACTGATCTTTATCTACCAACAGATCCTCCATCTTGAGTTTCCATAACTCAAAACTCTGACCATTAAATTTCTCGATCTCTATATTTCCACTTCTCGCCATATTCTTTCACCACTAGAATTGATCCTAGAGATCTCCCACTAAACAGGGTCTACCACAAGCCCGAGCAAAACCCCTCAACAACAAAAGCATCCCCTTGAAGTCAAAACATCTCTGATACCTGCATAAGAATTCTAAAACACAAAAAATAAAAAAATGCAGGAGCATAACGCATAAAACACATATACGCAAAGATTTTCCCCTGGATCCCAAAACTAGGACTACCAACTTGATTTTTCATTAGGTTCCTTTCAATGTTACAATACATATATATACATGTTGAAGCATCCAATACCATGGACTGAAAATGATCGCGCCCAAAACCATGTGCGAAAACCATGCACAAAAGCATAGGTAGGTCGCCACCTAATATAGGGACCAAAAAAATTTCCTCGAGGTGCTGCCTCGGGCACCATAGAGGGGGGCTAACCCGCCCCCTCAAACCCCCTGTGATGACCCCACTACGCAATCGATGCAACAAAGGGGTGGATAGTCGTGGAAAGAATATAACACAACCCAACATTGTTTATCATGGATAAAGTCCTTTGAAGGATCGAAGAGACTAAAGTAGTTTAATTAGCTAGTAGTTTTTGCAGTTAACAATTTTCATAAATGCCACTATTGTAATGACCATACAAAAGAAATTTTGGAGAACCATGTAGGGTTCCGAATTTTGATTTTAGAAGGAAAAAAAATAAATATGTGTAGGGTTTTTTCATCTTCTTGGAGAATTAAATAAAGCTTTTTCTAGGTGATTCCGAACCTATATTTGAATGTGATATGTGTTCTTATCTCTTCTTGAGTCATTTGATGTTTTTCTTCTATGGGTAAGAGTAATGATGCTACTGGTTTTTAATGATACAATTTTATTAAATTCACAATATCTGTAAATTGAAGCTAAGTAACCTTAGTATGCTCTCCTTTGTTCTATATTTTTAGTACTTTGTCTTCCATATTTCTGCTAAAGTTTGAAGCAACAGATTCTGCAATAAGTAGTCATTATTGTAATACTTTCAATCATCTCTTTCGTGACTTTACTACAACTTAAAATCACATGAATTGTCAGTGAGGCCACTTTGAGTGGTGTTCTTATTCCAAGAAGATTTCATAATTACTACCTTTAAAAATAGTTCTAAATTTTCACAATGAGACAACAAATAAATATTGTTACCTTTTTGAATAGATGTCTTGGGCACTGACCTTTACTACTCTAGGGGTTGATGCATATAACAACAAGTTACTATCCTTCATGAGTATTTGACACATGTTCATATGACTACACTAATCAACTAAAATTTATCATACATGTAGCCATAACAACAATAGAATGACAAACATATAAGTAAACCTAATGCTTATAACAACCATTAACCACATACCTGCATAACCACCATAAAAACATGTATGACAATCTTCTCTTACACCGAGGTCCTGTGTTGCAAATTCACTTTGATGATATGCTTCTCCTACTCCATCTCGACCAACACATTAGCATCATAACAACCAACCGCATCCTCATGACACAAATTACATACAATGACTTCACAATGCATGTTTGACATACTATACATGGATATCTATAACCATGAAAATCCATGCATAAAAACATGTAGACATTGACATCCTTAACAAATTCATATACAACTGACATGCATTCATGACTAAAACATCCCAACAATAAAATCATCAACTCCTACATGGAAACACAGCTGTAACAATGACTACTACCATGCATACATAACAAGAACATATACATCCTCCATGTAGGCATGCCAAACAAATTCCACCCATCTAGTCCAAGTGTTGAACCATTCTCTGATACCACTCTATAGCACCTTCGTCCCACATTTACCCAAGTTACCATCCTACTTATAGAAAAATGTGATGACAAGTTACTATGATATGATTCAACCTCCTAGATCACCTTAAGGAAGTGGAATCAAAGAAAACACCTTAATGACTTCCATATTAAGTGTTATAGGACCCACAAGGGCTAAACCACCCTTCCAAGTGCCCAGACCCTAAATTAAACCTCTTTTTTTAGTGCCCTGATCTCCCAATTGTTGGCACAACACTGCCTCATTTTGAACAAAACCCTCTAGTAACACACACGATTCCTACAAGGAAGTGACTGTAGTCTTTCTCACCCAATTTTGTGCCTATGACCGTAGGATTTAAGTCACTTTTTTAGGAAAGGATCAAGACCTCTGCCTAGAACTTAATGACACTTTCTAGAACCATGGATGACATAAGGAGAAACCCTTCCATACAAATCTTAGACAAGAACTTGACCTAACAATGCCTAGCCATGATAGACATTCTGTCAAACATATCATGAATGTGAAATCTATAGGTCATAAACACGCATATGAACATAGGGATCTGATACTTATCTAAATTTCACTAAGAAGGTCTAGTGGCTTCTTCTGATAGCGGTAATAACATCTATTAGGTAATACATTCATCATTCATTCATTCATTAATAAAATCATGATAAGATCCATGACTAAGATCTATCATAAAACCATGCTTATAACCAACAAAGTAACAATAATAGAAACACCATTAAAGTCTCATAATAACAAGTACATCTACACATAAATCACAAGAGGAAAAGAATTTTTATTAACATATGCAAATCCAACCAAGTCATGGACTTCCACATACCACTTGACCTTAGATTGGGATGAATCAAATCTTTCTTTCAGCTAGTCACCCCCGTGCCATATTCCGAGCATGAATGTGGGACTCACTACAAAACCAATAAGGGATTCCTTGGAGTTTACAACAATCCCCATGCGATCATTATGCTCAAACCCTCATCAATAGAACCAAGATTTACCACAATCATAACTAGATCACTGGGCCATGAAACAACATGGATGTTGTGGGATCTCTCCAGCTATACAGTAAGGAATTTGGATGCCTCCTAGTCTTTAGGATTTACCGTATATCTCGCCATTCATTGGTCAAGGATTTCTAAGCCTAATCGAGACACTAGTCTCGATGATTTAGCTTATATCCCATCATTCACCAGTCAAGGATTCCTAGGCCTGATTGAGACTCCACCCTCAATGCTTTACTATATATTCCACCATTCATTCATTGATGATTCCTAGGCTTGTTCGAGAGCACACACCGCTAGGATTTATAGTATATCCTTCCATTCACTGATCGAGAATTTATAGGACCACCAAGGTACACAAAATCTAACTTTACCATAATCCTAACTTCTCTAATCCATGGACTCCCGGAATAATGTGTTGGCGGAAAACTTTTAACTGTGTTAACCTAGGGCTCGACCGTAGGGTGCTAACAAAGGAGTCCATCGTAGTCTAATGCAATGCTAACATTTTTAATCATCCAAAAGGGAATAAGGTCTCACTCAAGGAATGTCAATACTATTAATTGAATTTCTGGGGAATTTAGAGGGTAACAAGATTCATTTTAACAATTAAAATATATATTAAGCCATTGTTTAGTCACAGGTATTCGAAAGAACAATTGTGCAAAAGTAAATGGATATATAACAACAAGTAAACAAAGTGTTGACAATGTTAATCCTCTTTGTGGATAGATATGATCCCTCTATCCCAATGATTGGGTCTAGAAACTAAAGTGACAATAAACTATACATCTTCCTAGGTTATAATTTAAAAGTAGAACGAAAGAGATGACCTACCTCATTCTAATGCTAATCTGATTTCCTTTTTTAAGAGCCTTGAACCGCTTGTGTCACGGATCTATTCCTACTTCTCTCAGTTCTTATGTACCTACACAAGTGATCAAGAAACAAAAAATCATGCCAAAACCAATAGCAAATCTAGTAACAACCTACTTAACTGATCAAGGAATGCCAAGCTAATGCATACATGAACATATATATTTTGGGAAGATGAACCAACAACTATATATTATTTAAAGAATAAAGGGTAAGCTTACAACCATAGAAAATTTTGAGGGGTTTGAGGGGTACCCGTAACCCCACTTTATGGGGTCTAAGGCAGCACCCCAGAAAATTTTGATTTTGGACCCTATGTTAGGTTGGGTGGACCCACCTATGGTTTTGTGCATTTTTTTTCACATGTTTTTTTGACGCGATGGTTTTTCGGTCCATGGTATTTGATGCGATGGTTTTCGGTCCATGGTATTGGATGCTTCTGCATGTATAAATATGTATTATAACATTGAAAGGAAAATAATGAAAAATCAAGTTGGTAGTCCCGGTTTTGGGATCCAGTGGGAAAATCTCTGTGTATATGTGTTTTATGTGTTATGCTCTCGCATTTTTTATTTTTTTGTGTTTTAGAATTCGTATGCAGGTAATTTCTCTACGGGGTAAAAACCTACATAGCCATCCAGATGATGAAGGGTATACAAAAAGATCCATGGTATGGGCGCAGCCATCTAGATAACAAGGATCATCATAAATATAAACTCTCATGGTATGGTCACAACCATCAGTATAGTAAAAACATGTGTACAATTATGAATGACATATAAATCCATGCAACTTGAGTCATCACAGACAAGACTTAGGGTCTTATGCTCCATCTCAGCTTAATAAATGTATGAATCCTAACATGGAATAAACGTGTTGAAGTCGAACATGCTAGAAAACCACCTGATCACCGGCCAATGATGTGGACCGTTAACAGGTACGACAGAAAGCACCAATAATGACAATGACTCTCAAGGAAAAACAATACAATTTGTGAATGTGATAATGAGGTTGTTGGGAAAAGATCCCCCAAGGGAATTTTTGGGGCTTAAAGCCTAGTTTTTGGTTAAAAGTTGTAAATCTGATGTAAAGACTCCGCATTTTTTGGGCGTAGAGCACGAAGTTGTAAATGATTCATAGGGTTGTCCATCCTCAATTTTATAATGTAATTTCAACTTTAGATATCTACCCATGGTCCGCAGACCATGGGATTGTATAAATAGAACAAGGCTCTAAGTTGTAAATAAGAATATCTAAGTCAAGGAATGATGATGGAAGAGAAGGATAGCAAAATATCTATTTGTAGAGTTGTCTTTGGGTCGTAGAGTAGGAGAAGGCTCTGTAGCTGAGTGTGTAGAGGCCTAGTAGTCTACAGTTGAGTGCACAGACCCCTACAGCTGAGTGTGCAGGGTGAGTCGAGTCTGTAACTGTTAAAGCATTAATAAAGAGAAGTTTTACATAAATTATGTTTATTTATTTCCTGTTTTCTGTATCGAATATATTGGGTTTAAATCTGATTTATGTTGTCTATATGGCACACGAACATATTTGATTTTGTTGGTTAAGTAATTGTGAGATAAGGTATTTGTTTATGCGAAGTTAACTAACAATTGTAAGAAGATAAGTAAGATACACAATGTAATTTGGGGAAATAGCACAGATCACTGCCCTAGCAATGCGAAAGCATCTCAGCCCCTAGTTAGGGTTGTGAAAAAGGCGATCCTAGTAGATTGCGAAGGTCTCACATGTCAGGATAGTGCACGAAGTAACCTGTGTGAAGGTATGCATAGTTGGACTAAATCAACACCTCAGACATATCCAGGGTGCGGAAACTTGGTTCTAGAATCCCCCCATACTGCTTCGGGTGACACCTCATTCTGTGCACCCCAGGCCAATGTTGAACGGGCCACTAGTGTAGGGATTTGTTTGGCTAATTAAATCTGAAGCTGGGTTAGGCCCCCTCAAGCCAAAAAATGGTTCCGTTGCTGGGACCGGAATCTACATAGAGATGTCTGATGTTGCATCATTGGAATCCAACTAAGAAGGAAATTGAAGGCTAGTTGGACAAGAGGATTTACGAGTTCACGACGTAGGAGAATAGGAACCTATGACTGAAAAAAGAAGAGTGGTTAGACTGCTACCTATACACAGAGATCCATGAAATATTCTTCATGACTGAGCTGTACGAGTGGATCACAAAGCTAGTAGATAGCTAAGGAAGTTGGAAACTTGACAATCCTATTGTGTGGACCCCAGAGTTAGTGTGAAGGTTGGAAGCATCAGAGGATAATATCATGCACACCATTGATCACTGGCTTAATCGAATTACAGGAGGATTCATTACTGAGTTCGCAGTTGATACTTCAGTGAGCTAGAATGAGCCAGAGTGATGCTTTCTCAAGAGACCGTGAGGTAAGTACAAAAAGTCTCTAAATGCTTGGATTAAAATTTTATTGTGTGAAAAGAAGGTTATGAAATTACCTTGATGTTCGGGGCTACGCAAAGTGGAAAAACTTACAACAACAAAGGAAATAAGGGACCAGAAACTAGCCCCTTGATTTCACCTCCACGAGGGGAAGAGGAAGAAATTATGAAGGTCTCGCAGCAAAGTGCATCCATCTGATAAGGAAAAGAATTCCACAAATACCACCCCCACCCACATGACCACCAGCTTCACTACCTTCACCTCCATCTTCACCTGTACCACCTCCGCCACCATCGTGAGTCAATATGGCAAGAATGATAAAGTTGCTTGTGTTCAGAGGATTGGGAAACAAGGATCCAGACCAATTTTGGTTTGTGGTAAAAGTTGTATGGGAAGCGCAAGGAGTTACAGATGAAAATATAAAGAAAGCAACACTAGTTAGCGCCCTGCAGGACCATGCATTGACTTGGTATATTAAGCACTCCAATGATAATCCAAACGCGGGAATCGTGGATATCCAAGAAGCACTAAATAGAGAAATTAGTAGGCCAAAATATGAACCACAATTGATCATTGGATTCAAAGAAATCATGATGCTACCAGGCAAGACTCCTTGGGAGTTGGATTAGAGTTTTAAGTGTACGATTCACGAACCTAATATGAATATGATGAATGGACAACATCGTGAATGGTTTGTAGCATTGCTAATGCCACATTTAAGGAGTGCGCTATCACAATAGAAGTTAATGACTTAGAAAGAGGCCTTAGATATCGCGATGAGGCTACATGAGACCCCAATGCAGTATCCTATCTTGGGAATTTAGCAGATCCACGTGCAGTTGAAAAAATTATGCCTTCAGATGCAAAGTTTGAAACAAGACAAGAAAGCTTGACCAGAGGTGCATGAAGAGGTGTGGTGCATAAAATTCAAGGGTCAAGGTCATGATAAGGACCACTACCCGGTGTTCATGAATTACCTTGTAGGAGGAGGACAAGATGGACATAGCGTGGCACCTGCTTTGTGGTGCACAATTTGTCAAATAGGGGAAATCATGCTATGAACAATTATTCTGTAACTTTTGTAGGTCAGTGGGACATGATGAGCGCACTTGTAGGAGTTATGAGTTGATGATGGATAGAACTCCCACTTATAGAGTTCAGGCCGAATTGTGCCCCCTAGACCAGAATGCAGGAGTAGCGTGAACAGGATTTTAGGGATGCGGAAGAGGCCGAGGTGGAGGAGGACCTGGAAGAGGTCACTGTCAGTTGATTTGCTACAATTGCAAAGGGCAAGGAAATTTTTCTCGTGATTGTATGAATCCAACACGGTCTTCGTGTTTATATTGTACTTTGTTTGATCATGAGATGGAAGATTGTCCTATGCTGATAGCTAGGATACGTGACAAAGGAGTGCTACTGCCTCCCCTAACTCAGAACTTGTAGATGATGAGGTCTAAGCCACGTGAGGAAGATCCAAATGTGAACATTGTGCTTTGAAGTGATGCAACAGGGGATGATAAGGGAAAACAACCAAAAGATAGTACTTGGGTTCGCAAAGATCCAGTGAAAGAAGTGGAGTTTGATTTGGAGCACACTTGGGAAACCTTCATGGAAGCTAAGGAGAGCTTTGTTGATGCCTCCACTTCAGGAAGCAAGGATAAGCCGGAGCCAGCGATGGACCCACCTATGATCATGACAATCCTAGAAACATGCATGAAGTTATTGCGCGACAATAAAGTTATAAAACAATTACATGAACTCATTAAGCGATGTGATGGGACCGCGTTAGGAGAACTGTGCGTAGTCTAGAAGATTGGAAAGCATAAGACAAGGAAGGGAAGAGAAATGAGGCTAACCGCACAGATTGGAGAATATGAAATGGACCAAGTAATGCTAGATTTAGGGTCAAGTGCGAATGTTCTGCCGAAGTAAACATGGGAGTTAATTGGGAGACCTATGCTACAATGGTCCCCTATTCAGTTGCGAATGGTGAACCAACAGAAGATAATACCCATGGGGCGATTGCAGCAACTCACTGTGGATATTGAGGGAGAGAGTGCACTAGCAGACTTTGAAGTGATAGAGATTGTTGATGACAACAATCCCTACCCCGCGCTCTTAGGAATTGATTGGGCCACTAACATGAATAGGGTCATTAATCTGAAGAAGCACAAGATGATTTTTGAAAAGAAGTCCTTGTTTGTAGTTATACCTCTAGACCCTACTAAGGGATCGCGCTATATAGAGGCAGTGCATGACTATGAAAGCGATGATGATTTGGACTGCATCTATAAGATAATAGAGAAAAATCAAGACTTGGTGAATCCCACTGCGGATGGACGGCTTGCATGGGAGCACAAGAGCTCCTATACTTTAGATTCGGATGAGGAAACAGAGCGATGGTAGAATCGGTTACATGAGGTGACTACACTAAATTGTATTATGATGACAAGGTCACTGCACTACATATCAATAGAAGAGACTTGCATACTTATGATGGGTTAAGTGAGGTAGATACCTTCTTATATAGATTTAAAAGAGAAGTGTTGGAAAAGCAACACTTCCATGCCTTGAATTGGGTACTACGTGCTATGCCCGTGAGGTGGTGGGGTATGCACAAAGGGAGATTTTATGACTAGCGCAAATGTAGAAGGATGATGCACACATGGTTTGGGAAGCCTAGAGTGAAATTGACAGATAAATACAATGGGTAGCATAATCCGCATGCACATCTAGCCAGGTGGATACAAGAATATGGAAAACAACCTACGCAGATGCACATGAACTTTGCACTGAGAGGTATGGTCAATAAGCATGTGTTGGGGGGACAGATGTGTATAAGTATGGGGGATTACGCAGTGCATTATATTAGATATCATTTTTGGATTCAACTGCGTTAAGTAAGTCATTCAAACATATGACCATTTCCATGAGAGGTAGTCGTAACTGACTAATTTCTCATGATTTTTGAATAGTTCACTTAGCACTCATTGCATCGGGTGATGCTCACAGGGGTGAAGAAGTGGGATTGAAACTAGTGAAATGTTGAGAACGAATCACATAGCATCAATCATCACTTTCGGGGCTTGCACCCGGTAACCAGGACTTCCCAGGAGGTCACCCATCCCAGAACTCCTCTGGCTCAAGCGCGCTTAACTGTGGAGTTTTCCACAATCAAGCCCACTTAGCTTGCTACCCCATTTGCAAAACCTTAGCAAGTATTGTGCCTCATGAACCATTCAAGTTAGAGATCCCTTGACTCTTTTTGAATTTAAGTATGGGGATTACGTAATGCATTATATTATTCAACTGCGTTAAGTAAGTCATTCAAACGTATGACATTTCCATGAGAGGTAGTCGTAACTGACTAATTTCTCATGATTTTTGAATAGTTCACTTAGCACTCATTGCATCGGGTGATGCTCATAGGGGTGAAGAAGTGGGATTGAAACTTGTGAAATGTGGAGAACGAATCACATAGCATCAATCATCACTTCCGGGGCTTGCACCCGGTAACCAGGACTTCCCAGGAGGTCACCCATCCCAGAACTCCTCTGGCTCAAGCGCGCTTAACTGTGGAGTTTTTCCCACATTCAAGCCACTTAGCTTGCTACCCCATTTGCAAAACCTTAGCAAGTATTGTGCCTCATGAACCATTCAAGTAGAGATCCCTTGACTCTTTTTGAATTTAAGTATGGGGGATACGCAGTGCATTATATTAGATATCATTTTTGGGATTCAACTGCGTTAAGTAAGTCATTCAAACGTATGACCATTTCCATGAGAGGTAGTCGTAACTGACTAATTTCTCATGATTTTTGAATCGTTCACTTAGCACTCATTGCATCGAGTGATGCTCACAGGGGTGAAGAAGTGGGATTGAAACTAGTGAAATGTGGAGAACGAATCACATAGCATCAATCATCACTTCCGGGGCTTGCACCCGGTAACCAGGACTTCCCAGGAGGTCACCCATCCCAGAACTCCTCTGGCTCAAGCGCGCTTAACTGTGGAGTTTTTCCCCACAATCAAGCCCACTTAGCTTGCTACCCCATTTGCAAAACCTTAGCAAGTATTGTGCCTCATGAACCATTCAAGTAGAGATCCTTTGACTCTTTTTGAATTTAAGTATGGGGGATTACGCAGTGCATTATATTTCAACTGCGTTAAGTAAGTCATTCAAACGTATGACTATTTCCATGAGAGGTAGTCGTAATTGACTAATTTCTCATGATTTTTGAATAGTTCACTTAGCACTCATTGCATCGGGTGATGCTCACAGGGGTGAAGAAGTGGGATTGAAACTAGGACAGATGTGTAGTTGGCTCTTAAGGTTGGATAGGCAGTGTGTGGAAAGAACAATTGAACAGAAGGCTATCCACACAGAAGTAGCTAATAAGGTGTGCAACACGCTGAACAAGGTATCAAACATGCAACGAAGTGGTTGGGACCTGCGCGTGCCCAGACAGGCACCTTTCTGGCTAGTCAATGGAGTAGAAGCCATAATGCCTATGGAGTCTATCATGTCTATTCCATGCATAGTGAAGCTCATAGGGGCAATGGACCATGGAGCCCTGGGAGAAATGCTCACGCCGTTGGAAGAGCTGGAAGACAAATGGTTGGGACTCGATGAAGAGATCCATCAAGGTGATTTTAGGCTCCAATAACTCATGAATGAAAGAGTTCAGTTGACGAAGAAAAGCGCCATGGTGGAAGAGGAAGTCAAGAATCTTGATGAAGGAATAAAGAAGGACTTTCTTGATAGAAAGACCATAGTAATTGAGTACGATGAGCTCGATTACATTGACAGACTTGGGGACCACCACCAACAGTTTCTCAGTTTGCTGCATGGGATAGGATCGTATGTTATTAAGGAAATCACAAATGGTGGCACAATGCAGTTGGTGAAGTTAAATGGCGAACTATTCCTAGAAAAAGTCAATGGTAGCTGGTTGAAGCTATACATAGGTGGCCTGGCTAGCTGAATAGTTGCAGGTAGGATAATCTTAGTGCTCTAGGCAACTGAAAGGAGGCACAGGACTATAAACTACTCTACTTGAGAGCTGTGTGATGTGGGGACTATGCACATTAGTGAGGTGTCACAAGGTCTGCGATAGTGCAAGGGTAGCTACGTTGCCACACGGGTTGGCTGGAAAGTGACCATTATAGTCACTATTCACGATGTGATTCTTGGTTTGACACCAAATGGAGTAGGCGGAAGGCATTTAAGGCAAACTTTATGGGCTAGATTTAGGAAAATATTCCACGAAGGGAGCATTAATGGACCAGATTTGTGGGGAATGGTCGAATTCAAATTCAAAAGGCATTATAAATTGCAAAGGGTTTCCTAGCAAACAACACTTGGCCATTTGAGAATTGAACTATTGCATACCAGAGATTCATGAACCCCAATTTGTTTTATCTTTTGAAGTCGAAGTCATTGTTTGATCACTTACCTAAGCCGTTCAGAGATTTGTGGAACAGTAATATGGCAGTGTCTGAAGAAACCATGGATATCAGAGATATGACCACTGAAGAGGCCACGTAGGCCATAACGATAGGAGATACCCAAAAAAGCACTAGGATAGTTATAGAAATCCCTAAACCACTGCACACACTGAGACCCAAGAAAGATAAGCAACCTATGGTACTAGTGCGCGTGTCCCCCAGGAATCCGTTAAGGATGAGACTTACCATGGAAGAAAAGGGGAAGGAGATCAATATGAAAGGCGATGAGGAGGAGGAAGACCTTGATGAAATTCGGGTGGAAGAGGAGGAGGATGAAGAAATAGAGGAAGAAACCCAGGGTGCAGAACCTCTGACTAGGTTGCCCACGTATGTTCCTCCATGGAAGGGGAAAGCAAGGATGCCCAAGGACCTAGATGAGAGCAAGAGCTCTCTGCAGACTTCAGTGTTACCTGATGATATCATTTTTTATGGAGCGCACTTGGGACGGGTGCTGGCTCTAAAATTTGAAGACTGGGATCTCGCGGACCACAAGAAATTCCCACATTTGGCAACCACGCAACTAATTTGGCCGAAGAAAAATACAGCGGTAGGAGTCATAAATTTGGAGCCGCACAAGTGGCTTCTAGGAGTAGAGAAAGTAGGGTTGTTAAACCTACTCTGGGTGCCGCATGTTATGGAACCAGCTCACAAAAAGATAGAAAAGATATATCAACACCTTAGAATTTAGCCTCTTCGAGGGGGCAACCTCCTTTACATTACACAAATGAATGATTCTTTGATGATTCAAATGATAAAACCTCCTTTCTATATATAGGAGTCTAAGGAGTCACAATATAACCTAGCCGACCTAACAATAATAATATAAGGGCACAAAAATAACAATAGAGGGATTCTATGGGACTCAATAATAACAAAATGGGGACAATAGGGGCACAAAAATATTAATAAAGGATACAACTACAATAGTAATGGGGTAATCACTAGTATTATAGGGACCTACCATGCCTCTCTTCTTCAAAAAAGTGTTTTCCTCAATGCTTGAGTAGTTCTGGATGCTTCTGTATAAAATTATCATCCTCCCATGTGGAATCTTCAGCGTATAAGTTCTTCCACTTGATGAGATACGCCGGAATTGATCGATTTCGTAGTTGTCGAGTTCTTGTTTTTGTGACTGCTTTTGGTTCCAATATAATTTTTCCTTCCTTGTCAAGTTCTAGCAATATTGTTTGAATTGGGAGCTTGTCACCTATAGCCTTCTATAAACATGAAACATGGAAAATTGGGTGCACTCGAGAAGCTGCAGGAAGCTCCAATTTGTATGCCATAGTACCAATCTTTTGCAACACCTTGTATAGACCATAATACTTTGGTGATAATTTATTATCCTTCTTAGCTAGATTTTGGGACATTTGTTTATATGGTTGTCGTCGTAAGGAATACCCAATCACCTACATCAAAACTTCTTTCGCTACGATGTTGATCTACCTGTTGTTTCATTCTATTTTGCATCAACACGAGGTTATCCTTTATGAGTTGGAGGACTTGTTGTTGATGCTTGATGTGATGTTCCACTGCTTGAACCCTAGAATTTTCTCTTAAATATGATGTGATGGATGGTGGTTGATATCCATAAAGTGCCATCAATGGGGTCATTTTTGTCGCTGTATGGAAGGAAGTGTTATACCACCATTCAGCCAGAGGTAACCATTTAACCCATTGTGTCCGTTTATCAGATACAAAGCAATGAAGATATCCTTCCAAACACTTGTTTACTATCTCAGTTTGCCCATCAGATTGAGGATGATAAGATGAGCTATGAGCTAACTGAGTACCAAGACAAGAAAATAATTCTATCCAAAAAATTCCAGTGAAAATGGGATCTCTGTCACTTATAATAATCTTTGGGTTTCCATGTAGCTTTTGAATTGTTTCCATAAATGCAGTAGAAACTATACTGGCTTTAAATGGATGTGATAATGCACAAAAGTGTGCATACTTGGTAAGTCTGTCAACTACCACCATGCTGACACTCTTTCCCTTAGACTTGGGTAAACCTGTGATAAAATCCATTGAAACCTCCTCCCAATGTTGGCTTGGAATGGATAAAGGTTGTAATAGATCCGGGGTCTTAATTATTTCAACTTTATTTTGTTGGAAAACCAAACATTCTGCCACAAACTTTTGAATATCCGATTTAAGTCCATCCCAAAAAAAATCCATCTTAACCCTGTGGTAAGTTCTTAAAAATCCTAAGTTCCCTCATAAGGGAGAAGTGTGCAATTCCATAAGAATCTTTTGTTTGAGTTGGGAATTCTTACAGAGGTATAAGCGATCTTTGTACCATAACGAATCATTTTTCTAGCTAAATGTATCAAATGTATTGGAATCTTGTTGTAATTTTTGAATAAGTGCCCACACTTCTTCATCATTCTTCCATTCCTCCCTTGCTTTGTTTATCCAATCTGGTTGGATAATAGAAATGCCGCACAACAATGCTTCCATATCCTCATCCTTTCTTGAGAGTGCATCTGCCACCACATTTTGCTTCCCTTTTTTGTAGATGATTTCAAAGTCATAAGCCAACATCTTTGTTACCCACTTTTGTTGCTCTTCAGAGGATAATCTTTGTTCTAAAAAGTATTTAAGGCTATCATGATCTGTTTTTACCTTGAAGTGTCTTCCCATTAAGTAGGGTCACCATTTCTTAAGTGCATGGAGTATTGCCAACATTTCCTTCTCATAAATAGCTTTGTGTAAAAAAATTCCCTTGATTGGACGACTTTCAAAAGCAATGGGTCTTTCATCTTGCATTAGAACAACACCAATTCCATTTCTTGAAGCATCAACATTCCCACAATAATAGGGTTTGAGAGTCTGTCCTGTGTGAGCAAGACTGGTGCCTTGAACATTTCTTTTTTAAGAGTTGAGAGCCTTTGTTGCCTTCTGGAGCCATTGAAAACTTGCATCTTTCTTCAGAATAATGTTTGTTTAGAGGTGCTGCTATTCTCCCATAATTCTTAACAAACTTGCAATAATACCTGTCAACCCGAGAAATCCTCGCAGATGCTTTATGGATTTGGGGATTTTCCATTCCTTAATGGCTTTAATTTTGCTAGGGTCTACCTTAACTCCTTCATGAGATACAATATGACCCAGATAATCCACCTCTTGTACTCCAAAGAAACATTTGGATCTTTTTGCATATAATTGTTTCTCCTCCAATAGTTGTAGCACCCTGTCAACATGTTCAACATGATCCTTCCAAGACTTGTTGTAGATTAGTATATCATCAAAAAATACTAACACAAATTTTCTAAGGAATGGTTTGAAAATTGGATTCATCAACCCTTGAAATGTTGAAGGTGCATTGGTAAGGCCAAAAGGCATGACCAAAAATTCATAATGACCCTCATGAGTTCTAAATGTTGTTTTTGGAATGTCTTC